>JBCEWC010004300.1:0-27660 GCA_038996855.1 Solanum aculeatissimum | reverse complement strand
ACAACAAACCAAACACCCAATAAAAAATAATCTCAACATAACTTATCCCATCATTACTAATCCCAACATAACTTATCTCATCATAACTTATCCCATCATAACTTTTATTCAAACCAAACAACCCTTGAGGTTTTCCATGTTCATCCCTTTTCACAATATAAAAAGTGCATGGACTTCCCTCTTTTCTTTTCTTTTTTATTTTATCAAAGAAAGGGTCAAATTTATGAGTTAAAAAAGACTAGTGATAACTATGGGTTTTCATTTGATGGTGAGCAGAATAAAGATCAATTGATCTCAATGCCAACAAATATATGTTGGTGTGATACAGTAAAGAATCAACATTTTCAGCACAGGGAATTTAGTTAAGTTTGAGGGGATAACTACCACTGTTATGTACTCCGTTCATTCATTCACTATACTCAAAATATTTTTTTAATTTTTTACTTGTTATTTTAGCATATTAATAAATAAATAAATATTTTTTTCTTCATGTTTTATCCTCAACATCAATTATTTATATTTGTAAGATTAAAGAGTATACATCGATTAATATGAAAATTGTCCTTGGGCTTAGAAAGTTGGAGAATATGAAATGTTGTAGTTGGGCCTAACAGCCATTGGGTCTTTATTTCCATCAAATTTTCGATCATAATCCAAGTTATTTAATGATAATCAAGTTTAAGTTAGTCCGCAGATGTGTCAATCTTGGATGAATTGGCTGGACTTGCATAATATCAAAATCCTACACCCCATTTGGGTTGTATCTTTATTTTTTGTAAAATGATAATATAAGTGTACATATTATTGTCTTGACACTTGGACACAAATCTAATAAGCATATTTATAGCCAACAATAATAGTAGCAGGAAACTTGGTTAGTGTCAAAGAATCATTAAGCACAAAGGCAAATAGGTGCTTATTGCGTCATAGGATTGAACATTTTTTCTTTTTTATCATCGTGATACTCTCGGATTAGTTTAATTTCACGGAATACATCAAAACTATGACATGAAATGAAATCAGTGAGTAATATTTGTGAACCGGAGTCTTCATTGCTACGAAATTTCTCTGTCAAAAGAAAAGAATATAGCATAGGGAGACTTTTATGGCTTTATTCATACTCCTTGGGAGATTCATTCACTAAATTTATAGATTCACATACCCCACCCAGCCAATGCCCTTGGTTCACATTCATGATTCTAGCTCAAAGCTTATATTATTCCACAAGAGAAAAGTCTCTGGTTATTTCTAGGAAAAAACGAGTGATTATTTTCTTTTATCATCTCCTGGGTCTCCATTCTTCAACAAACGAGTAGAATTGACCAACACCAAACCCCGTGTGTTTACCAGGTCTCCATTCTTCACTCATGACCTCAGACACTGTTTGTCTCTAACGGAACGGAAAGCAACAAGAATCTTCCAACCAGACAACAGGTATCAATTCACTGGATAGCAGATTTTGTACACCAAAACATAGGACGATGACAAATTAATCTAGTAATCTCGAATCAGTGCCAACAAGATAGATTTAAAATGATTCCTCTCTCTTTTCCAGCCTTGCAATATACCCTCCTTCCCCCAAAAGATACATCATCTAAAATTAACCTAGCATGCAAAGTCTATTATAGGTAAATACTAGGGATTCGTATATAATGTGACAGACACTGAGACAAATATTCCAAAATAGCAGGCTTCATTCACACAAACCAAATAAACAAGATTTAGTAAACAGCCTAGTTGAAGCCTATCAATGTATCACTCTACTTACTAGAGTCAGCACTTTTTAGTCAAGAATACTACTAACAAGGTGTAGTAGTAAAAACGACCATTGCTCTGATCTCTCGCCTGTTCGTAGGGACTAGAGAGCTGCAGCTTTCTTGCTGCTAGCATTACTTTTCAGTGTTGGCATTTTCTTCCCTTAAATGTTTTTTTCTCATTTACCAAGTTCTTGCTACAGTTCTCTCTCACTTTGGACAAGAAAAAGTTTCCCCCAATTAGCATACGAGATCCTCTGAAAACTAAATCTATCTCCATCACAACATTGCTTTGAACTACAAATTCATAAGGTCTAGAGAAACTTTTAGACCCTATCTACAAAAGCAATTGAGTGTTCTACCATCTTCACCAAAATTAGCATAGCCAAACATACAACAAATAGATGCACAAATCACAAGCAAAAAAGGGACATTGCATCCTCAAGGGAAAGACAACATTGGAAAACTTCTCCTCTTCACTATTCATGGGAGGATGCTTTTACAGCTAAAATATGTTCATGGCTTCATAAAAGACTTCATTTTTGAAGATGACAAAAAGCACATATCCAAATATTACCAGATGTCATTAATTGAATCTCTAACCCATAACACAACAATTGTTGATCAGCTGAAAATGGAAAGACTCTAGCTTTATCATACATAACCAGCCCCATTTGTCCAATTTTTCTTTCTCCACAAATAAGAATCCAACACCACCATCCATCCATCCATCCATCCATCATCCCCCATCATCCCCAGTAATAGAGAGTAACAACATTTAAGATTACACAAAACAAAACCAGAAATTAAGTAAAATGGAAAAACAAAAGAGGAGGGGGGAATTTCTCCGAACCTAAAACGTCAAGAAGAAGAAAAATGAGGAGGTGGAGGTAACAATTGATGTGCCTGATGGACCTGATTACTCAGTGAAGTAGCAGCAGGAAGGGGCATGCCACCGGTGGTGGTGCCTGGGCTATTCTGGGTGATGAAGGGATGGCGCAAGAGCTGCACCGCCGTCCACCGCCTGGCGGGATCCCTCTGCAAACAGCAGGCAATGAACTCCCTAAACTCCCGGGAAGCAGTGGGTGGTGCCTCTGGAGGCTGCGACATACAGATGGCGCACATAAGGCTGGCCCAGTCTCCTTGCCTCCCCACAGAGAAGGGGAACCTTCCCAAGTAGAACTCTAGGATGCTCACCCCAAGACTCCATATGTCCCCAGCATATCCATCGTACTGCCCGTGATTCAGATCTGTGTTGATTCTCTCAGGACTCATGTAAGCGATGGTGCCCACCGAGGAATTGCACGGATCCATAGTTTGTGCCAGAACTCTGGAGACCCCGAAATCTGCAATCTTCACTTCACGCCTGGAGTTGATTAAGAGGTTGGAGGGTTTGATATCCCTGTGAACAATTTTAAGCCTGTGGAGGTAATAGAGGCCAGAGAGAACTTGTCGTGTTAGATCCGAGAGAGGTTGCTCGTAAGGGATGTGGATCCCTTCCAGAGACCCTTTATCCATGAACTCAAGAAGAACTTGGATTTCCCCGTTGTGATCGTACATATCGTGACACCTCACCACGTTAGGGTTGTCTACATCTCGGAGAATCTCGATCTCACGGCACATCTGAAGGCGGACAGAGTCCTCGTGGTTACCATAGATAACCTTGAGCGCATAAAGCCTTCCGGTGGGTCGATGTAGAACCTTGTAAACGGTACCTCCTGTGCCACTACCGATGCGATTGACCCTCTCGAGCTCAGAGAAATTTAAAGGGGTAGGAAGAGGGGAGGAGGAGGAGGAGGAAGAAGCAGAGGTGGGTGGAAGAGGGAGGGGAACGGCGAGCGCAACATCACGTTGAGGAAGAGGAAGGGTCAAATCGGTACGACGACGGGGACGACTCCGTTGTCCGGCGGAAGGGGGAGGGGGCATGGATGCCGCGGCGGCGGCGGAGGAGTTGGCGGCTGGTGGGGGTCGCATGATTGATTAAATGGGAGAAAAGGTATCTGGATTTCTCTTTTGAGTCCAATTATAAAGAGAGAGAAATGGTTCGTTTCTAAGCTGGAAACAGGGGGAAGAAATTCGAGAGAAAGAGAAATGCAGCCATCCAAAGAGAAATTGAGAGAGAGAACTTTCTTGGAAGAGCGGAAGAGAAATAATACCGTATTTGCATTGGGTGGGGTAGGTTATTAGGGTCAGGGTAAATGCTACAATTCTTAATTATATTTTCAAAATCATCCTAATACATACATAAAATCAAAATAACACCATACAACAATTTTTTTTAACTCCTATGCTGTATTGCTTGAAAAAGGAAAATAATTGGACTTCTTACTTATTTTAAAAATACTTAATCAGCAACGCAATTTAAATAAAATATTATTGGATAATAATGACACGTGGAGAGTAGAAAATTTGAGGTGGAATTAAGGTCGTTAAAAATAAAATCCTAATTAATAAATCAATTGTATTTTTTTTTATTAGTATTAGGTTACTGGATTAACGATTGGTGAACGAATTAAATATTTATATTTAATGAGCAACACAATCTAAAAAATATATTTCTCGTTAGATAAACCTTTATTAGTGTGGTTGATTACTTAAATTTTTTTATTAGATAAATCATTAATTCGTTAAGAATTATTTACTTACATTTTTGCCCCTTGGCCCCATTTAATATTTTGCCGTTATGTATATGACTTGATACCAGGGGCGCTTTAAGGCTTCGCAAATGAGACTATTGCCTTAGGCCCCAAAAATTTGGAGGCCTCAAATTACTTAAATTAATATTATTATTAATTTTATTATATATTATGTAATTTATATAAATAGAATTATTGTAATACTTTTTTTATTATTTTATAGCAGTAAGTTCATATATTATGATAATTTTCTTCCCTCATTAATTGATGTATTTGTTTCATCCTTCAAATTATTTTTATGCTTTTTATATAGAAACTAAGTTATATAAATTGATAACATTATGAATTTCTTTTTCAATTTTCTTTGGAACTGCATGAACACAAAAGTATTCATGCACCGATTTCTTTTTCGTTTTAATTCAATATATTATCTTAATTTATTAATAATTAATTTTAGATATTAGTCAATGAGTGCTACTTAATAGAATTAATTACAATCATAATTTAAATTGATCAAAAAATTGATTTGAAGATGTATATATTTTTTACACTATTCATGCTTAAAATTTCAGATATTAAGTTACGTGCATTTTTTTCTTTTTTATCTTGTTTGTGATGATAGCCATATCAAAATTTTAATTTGAGTTTCGGACCTTAACATCGATTATCCATTACTTTATTCTTTTTGCTCTTCTTCCTATTTTTTGTTTTAAGAAATTCATTATTTTTTTATCTTAAATGATTAATCTATTGTTAGAAAATAATATTATTATTTGTTAGTATACAAATTTTATAAAATAAATCTAAAGGTCTCTTAATATAATTTTGCCTTAGGCAACGAAATCCTTTGAACCGCCCTTGCTTGATACATGTAAGTTGGATTTCTTACTTATCTATTAGCTAGCTAGTCTAGATCATAAATGTAGAGTTTTAACATCTTGTTTATAAAAATATATATATATATATATATATTGTATGTTTTAACCTTCAAGTATTGGGTTGTTGTACATGTGAATATTTGTCAAATAAATATTTATGTTCATAAACCCACAAAATTTAGATTTTCATATATTTCTCATTGTGATTTATAACTGTGAAAATAACAATTTAAATAGAGTTTAAAAAATCATTTTATTTGATGGGAGATCAATATATTAGTGAGTGAAAGTGATAAAAAGAAACATGAAATGTTTGAGTCAATAAACCATCCATTAACTGTCATATAACTATTAATCCGATACTAAATCAATCAATAGTTTATTGATTGGCCAACAAATTAATATATTTAAAAATCGATATCTAATAAATCAATTCATTAAATATAACTAGCTGCTGGATCAATCTGATAAGAAGCCTTATGTGGGATGGTTAGAGCATTGATTTTGAGAAAAAAAATGAATTTATAAGATTATATTCTATTTCTAGTTTTATATTCTTTTTACAAAGAACTTTATTTTCACGCGTAATAAATTAGAAAAAATTATAATTTTTAATTTATTTTATAAGTAGCTAAGAGATCTTAATTCCTCCAATTGAAGATTAGAAGAAATTAATAAATTTAAAATATCATTAATAAAATTTATTCTCATATTTTTCTCCATTCAAAAGACAACCATAGTTTAACTTATATTTCACTTAAAGTCAAAACTTCTTGTTTTATAAAAATAGAATTATTCTTTTTCTTGTCCAACATGTTTTTCCAAATAACATATTTCCTTCGTGAGATTGTTTTACTCTTGCGGTTGCCTAAAGTCTTGAGTTCAAATCTTGGGCACAGAAAAAAAATTTATTGGAAAAGTTACTTTCAATAATAAGTCGTATAATAAACAAATTTAAATTATTAAATTTCAATGTGAATATTAAGCACCAACAACAATTTATAAAAAAGAGTTAAAAATAAATATAAAAATAACTGATAAAGCTCCTTTACCAAATTATAACGGCATCAGCGTATCACAGATGACATTGATCCTTCATTTTCAAATATAAGAATTCAGCAGGTTATCTATACTTATCACAAGTTTCAACCACAATTCTTTACCAATTAATGTCAATGATGGGAAATTCAAAATCCATAAATACGCAATATACTTGCAAATCATTTTTTTTCTCATATCAATAAGATAAAAAAAATATATCTTAAATTATCGATCAATATTGATATAGTTTGAACACCCAAAGTGTAGCGTAGTGGTCAGTGAAATGGGTTGAGCACCATGAGATGTGATTCAAATCCCCACAGAATAATTTCTTCCATGTATTCTAGCTTTGACGAACAGAGTGGTCAATGGAATGGTCGGAAGTAGAAAATGCCGGTGAATTGAGATACGATAACAAAATTCTAGGGAAAACGTAAAACGTGGGCATCTCAACAAAATCAAGATATACTATACGTTGCATTTGCCCAAATGCATACATGGAAAAGTGCTAACGTAAACACGGTAACATGTTGGATGAGGTCAGACAAAAGCTATTCTTTAAGCACCTTTCTTTTATATGTAATCATATTTCAAAAGTACCTTATACAATTAATGTCGTAACTTCGACGTTGTGATACTTCCTCACAAATAACTTCATCATTGCCCTTAAATGACGACCATCTCATAATTCAATTCACAAGTACACAGATGGTTTCTCCAGCAGAGTGGGCAAATATGACTGCTTTGATTACACCAAAACACATTTTACAATTAATTTAATCAATCATGTCTGACCTGTAAAAAAGTCCGCCTGTAATTTCTGTGAAATTCTTTGCTTCTTGCTTTTAGGTGCCAATATGAGGACCTGTCGTCGAAACAGGTGGACCATAAGAGTATCTCCACTCTCCACAAGCTAAGCACCGGTCAACCTCATGGCTATTTTGCAAGGTGCAAAACTTACAAGACCAGAACTTTGCTGCCTTTGCTTCATTTCCTCTGTCCTTTGGGGTTCCACAAGCTCCACAAAGGAGGGCCAGAGGCTGCAATGGTGAAATAAATATCATCAGCTGGGATGGGGGGACTTTACAGTCACAGAGATTACGCAATGACAAATCCCATCAGATCGATATGTTCGAAAATGATCTCAAATCTGGCTAGGTGTCATTTGGTTGGGCCATAGTGCCTTCTTGTTTAGGTCAAATGGTCTAAGTTGCGCAGACTCTTCATTTTTGTTGTCGCACCCGTGTTAACATGAGATGAAACAGATTCAGTCAACCAACATCGGATACTTCGACCAGAGTCCATGGACGAATTTGAGGAAAATAGAGATTTTGATAAAAGATAAAATAGATTTAAGACATAAGAAATGCATACCTTAAAGATTATAAGTCCCTTTGTCTCTTTTTTTAGCTTTGCCTCTTGGTAAATATTCGTTGCTTCATGTTTCAAGCCAAACAGAAAGAAACTAAGAAATCAGGCAGTTATATTCTGACTTTTAGTAGACGGTAGCAATTATTTGTAAGGAGAGTTGGAGAAAGGCCTTGAATGACTTTCTTTCTTCTTTTTTTGAGGAGAAGAACCAGAAAACTTGAAAGAAGAAGTTGGGGCTCTTCGGAAAGACGACCTAGAATATCTTTATAGCTCTATTTTATAATCTTGGATTTTTTAGCTCAACCCCAGCACCTGTATCCATACCTGAATCCGTACCCTAAATCTTAAAATTTAGATTTGCCAAATCCGACCCTTCAATTCGCATCTGCGTCAGATACCCGCGCCCGAGTCCAAGCAACTTAGTAAATGGTTGGAATTGAGCTGTGTTTCAAAAAGGACTTATACAACTCCTATGTGGTACAGGACTAAGTACTAACATAGGAAATATAAGACCGAGGATAAACCCAAAAGCATTACCTGATTCAATAAAGTGCACACACAACATTCCCACATTATCTTAGAATCGGTTCCTACAACTGAAATATGACGCGACTCCGGTATCGCTGAAGCTTTGGAGCTTTCAGAAGGCCCCTCACTCTCTAACATTTTGGAGCCACACCACAGATCATCGTGTAATCTCCTTTCTGCTGCCATTGCAGCAGCCTGAATTGGGCTGAGTGCAGCCTTGATACTACTATCACCCCCCAGACGCTTAGGCCCTGATGGCAAAAGTACTTCCACTCGTGCTCTGTTTTCTGCAGCAGCCAGTGCTTTCTGTCGCAACGCTGATAACGGAGGTTGACGAGAAAACCCACCCAATCGCTTTCCCGGGAGATCAAATCCTTGCCCAGTACCTGAAATTCCTTTAGCCATAAGCTCCTCACATTCCTGAAAAGGGATGCAGGAAGAGTATAAATTAGCAAAAGAAAGAAGGAAAGTTCAGCCATATGGGCAAATGCTTCCAAATGTAAAATGGTAAGAACAATTGTCAAGCATAACTCAACTCAGTTACGCTGTTTCTAGGAAGGAATATTTTCGGATAAGAACAATACATATTAGGGGGGAGCAACACAAACAGGCTTCATTCAGACTAATAGTTAAGAGGGTTAAGTAGTAAGAAAACCGAAAAAAGCAAAAAGAACAAAAGTGGTGCAAACAAAGTAAAAAGTATCTCACACAGACACAACCTTCCTGATTTCGTCCAATAGGTTATAAAAGTCAGCATTATGTGGGCCATATTCATTGTGGCAGAGTTCATGAAGCATGGTGTCAAGAATTTGAGCATAAGGGTAAAAGTCCCACTCATTGTTTGGTCGACGTAATCTAAGCTTAACCTCAGCACCTCCTCCTATGTTGAGTCCCAAAAGAGATGGATTGGCAGGACTGCGAAATCAGATAAACTCATGAGCAACAATTTAAGATACAAATAAAAGCAGGACACTCATAAAACTTAAGGACTCGTCATAAAATAGAAAGGCTGAAAGTAAGGAATGGCCAGTACCAAAATTCAGAGAGCACCTTAACTTTCCACTTCCGTTTGTGCATTATAGGCTGCACCTGTTTTGCAACATTTTCAAGAATTTCTCTTGCCTCATCATCACGGACCTTCTTCAGAGGTTTGACTTCCCAGACCTTGTTCAGATCATTAAGATCCATATAGGATGGTGCAAAATCACAACTGAACTGACAATGAGGAGGAACTGGTGACATCAAATTGAAGTCAAGATAGTCAGATGTAGAAAAAAGGTCACGTGATTATACAGAATTAAACAGAGATAAAGTATCACTGGGTTGTAGTAAAAGTTCACTAGAATTCACACAATAATTGTTTTTTTGGGGGGGGTTGACATAAACATTTTTTCTTGGTAAGCTATCAGGTATTTTAGGTTGCAGATAAACTAAGGAAGTAAAATATGGGATTAAAATAAAGACCTAGTTTATTAAATCGAAATTCTTTTACAAATGTTTAGTTCATCATCTTATATCTTCTTTGAGACAACACATACCCAATGTAAATTTATGGGATTAGGAAGATTGGAAACAAATTTATAAGTATAAAGTTTGATTATCTCAAAAAAAGAAGCAGAACTCCTAGCACTATCGGATCCCTATCTGTGATCATAATCTCTTACTACTCTTCCACACGTATCCTGCCGTATCTCCAAATTGTCACATCACCAGTAAACTCTATTGGTGGTCTGTCCTTCCTATTCCTGTTCCTACCATTATTGTGTAAAGGGTAACTCCTATCTCACCTACTATGGCTTCTCGACTCTATGACATTGTTTTACTACACTTTACATAACGCTTCCTTGGTCTTACTCCCAGGTGTTTGTATTGTCCTTCACACAGGTAACGATTCCTATTCCAACCTTGTATTTCTTTTCTAGTCTTCATCTTTCTTTCTCTTACCCCCTTTCTTTTCAACTTGTGACAGCTTCCTCTTCAAACACACACCATGAGAACATAACTCCTCTCCTCTAACCTTAAACCATCTCAATGCCACTCTACCACCTGGATTACCGCCAGTTCTCTCGAGTCTCCCTGGATTTAGTTCTGATGTGCTTCCTGTTCGATTTGCCGCACTCATTTTTGGGGATCCCCCTTACATTTAAGTTTCTGGAATTGCGACCTCTCTATTTGGTAATGTACCACACAAGGTTCAAGATCAAGTCTGTTAGGTAAGTTTTCTCTTGCAATGTGATTTGAAATACCCTCTCCCAGAATATTACTTGTTTAATTATGGTCCATTCAACATTGTCGAAATAGTTAAGAGTAAGCTGGAAAGCTCACAAAGTCTTCACGATTAGGAATGACAGTTATCACATATTTTATTAGACATCTCATGATACGTAATATTTGATAAAAGAAGGAGAAGTTTAATCCAAATTTATATGTCTAGAGGCCCTGAAAATCTATTCAAGGGGAGCTATCTTGATCACCTCAATAAGTGCGAATGCATAATAGACATGTATATTGCAGGTGAGGGATATAGTAATAGAAACAACTGAGGACATATACCCAAAAACAACAATAGAGTAATATTGTGAATTAACTAATTGCTATTCATCATTACAGAACTGCTTATGCACAGAGCATCCCTTTAACTTCCTCCTAATTTAAGCCACTAATATGGCGGATGCTCAACACTACAGATAACACCTTCTTACGAATAGAAGTAAATTTCGAAATCACTGAAAAAAACAAAACCGTCTTTGACTGCGATCGTGCAGAATAATTTCGAAACAACGAACAATTGGTTTATCGGATACAGTAAAACAGGGGCTTACCTGAGTCGCCGGTTTTGGAACTGGGAACGTTAGGGAGAAAACGTGTAGACTTTTTCGCTACTATTCTAAATACATTTCTTCTGGTGTCGGCCGGGCCGGGCAATCTAATACTACTGTAGCTTTCTTTCAGACCGGAAAAAAACTAGTCCAGCCCATCTACTTCCGCTCCAATTGCTTTCGGTTTTGGGTCAAGTTTTTGTGCAACCGTAATATATGGGTTTGCAACAACCAAGTTAAATGGGAACTTACCTAACTATACGTAGTATGGGTTATCAACGCTACAGATAGTCAGACTTGAAACTTAATATGATCAAATAGTCATATTTTACATAATTACATAATATAATCTCGGCTATAGATCGGAAGGGGAGGAGAAAGACGAGCGAGTTGGGAGAGGGAGGAGAGAGGCGAGCGGAAGAGGGCAGAGAGGCGAATTGTATATGTATATCTGTCAAATTGACTATGTATATCTATCAAAATAATTGTATATATGCAGTTGATATACATATGTAATTGTATATCTGGCAAGAAATTACAGAGAAAGAAGAGAGAGGAAGAGAGAGAATAGCAACAAAATCCTAATTATATTTATAAATTGTAATTTTTTCAAACGATGGTTGTATAATGTATATACATATCATATGTTTGTCTAGTTATGTTGTTTTTCCTTAAAAAAAATATTTACCATCTATAGTAGTAATAATTATTTCCACTGAACATTTATAATATAATTTTAATATATAAAATTATTTATAAAACATACATAATACAAATTTTATTGATGGATAATTTGTTTATTACACACTTTAATACATATTGTGTTAGTGTTTTACCAAACAAGTACAATATATTTTTAAACACTTAATATATTTATATTGTATACATAATTCATTTTTAATACAAATGCAGATTTATCATAATATTGTTATGTATTATTATAAATGGTAACAAACAGAAACTATCGCTAAAATTGATAATTATTTTTAAAAAAATTACTTGCCCTAAGTAATTTTTTTCAGGTTAATCTTATCTAATGATTAATTACTAAAGCCTCATTTGTTTGCACTTAATGAAGGTGTTAATTTAAATTATTCAGATCTTGAGTCTATTTATTTTTGAGGTTTAAATTTTAATCATTAAATATTTTTTTTTCTTCTTATTAGCCATATTTTGCTATTATTACCAACTAACCACCCATCATTCTTACATCCACTAATCATTATGGATAATTATCATAATTAGTCAACATTGTATATAACAAATTGTCTTCATTATTCACTAATGTCATTAGTTATTAATATCATTCCACTACTCATTATCAGCCATCGATAACAACAATTACAGTTAATCGCTACAGTCAATCACTATACCATAAGATACTACTATCATCATTATCAGTCAATACTATTCCAAATCGACATATACAATTATCATCGTTAGTCATCATGACCATCGATTTTATATAAAAAATTTAAAATATTTTTTTGATACAATATTAGATTAATTTAGTATTTTACTTGAATTTTATATTTATTAGTTTTTAAACAAAGACAAAATTTACACAATCAAATATTAAGAATACAAATTGTCTTAATTATTTATTTTTCAGATCTTAATGCAACATCTTAATATTTTTATGTCTATTCAAATTGAGACTTTTAAATCATATTGCACATTTTAATATTCTTTATGTGCATTGAAATCTCGATGACTAAATCTTAATAAAAATAAATAATTTTTATAAAAAAAGTAAAATAAATTTTATTTTTAAAAAGGTCATGAAAAATTTAAAATTCATGAATGAAATTGAATATTTTACTCGAATCATATAATATTTCAACTTGATCAAATTTAATATTTACACCTACCAATGACCAAATGAGTTCTATAGTGAATATTGAATGCATATATTTCTCATTGAAAACATTAGAAGGAGATAGGGGATCCCAAAATACAAGAAATGAGAGTCATGAGATGTGTGAAACATGAGCATCATTCAACGAATAGCTATAATATACGATAAGTAAAATATACACAAGAAATATTAAAAAATTTAAAAAAATTGACAAGAGAACTAGACAACGTTTGACTACTCACCTCAATCTTCAATAAAATATAGATTGATATATACGACGTAATCATCTCTCCACAATATTTCTTTGGCATGCCTGTGGCTCTTCTTACACTCGGTATAAGTAACATGTCACACTTGCTCACGAAAGCTTCTGTGCATCTTTTATTATCCAATGAAATGAAATAGTGTTCAAATTCCAAAAAAATGTATATCTAATTTCTAACCGCAAAGGCTCTTTCCCTGTTAGAGACATGTGATTATTCAACTGAATTTCCCACCAAAAACACACTGCTCTCCTCTCTACTTCTTTCCGAAGCTAATTTCACTAACCGCCGGCCACCGCCCCAAAATCACCTCTCTTTTTTGTCCTCATTTCTGAAAATGGTAAAATCTTGGACTCTTTCCAGGTCATATCTCATCTTCTTCACCATCATGATACTAATTTCGTCTCCGGTTACGCACTCTGACGAGAGTATGATGTTCAGTTTCTGCTTCTTTTTTCAACATTTCTATTTGACTGTACAATTCTTCCAGGATTTGACGATTTTCTTGTGTTTTTGTTTCACAGGTCCAAGTTATATGGGGTTTGTGTTCAACGCGACGGAGTTCCCATCGGAAGATTATTACGACTACATAGTTGTGGGAGGTGGCACCGCCGGCTGTCCACTGGCGGCGACATTGTCGGAGAAGTACAGAGTTCTACTCCTTGAAAGAGGTGGTGTTCCGTATGGAAGACCTAATTTGATGACCCAAGAAGGGTTTCTCACCGTACTTACCGACGTTGATGATTTTGAGTCCCCTTCCCAAGCCTTCATCTCTGAAGAGGGAGTTCCAAATGCCCGAGGTCGCATTCTTGGTGGAAGTAGTGCAATTAATGCCGGTTTTTACAGTAGGGCTGATCAAGATTTCTACAGTAGGTCGAGAATCAATTGGGATTTGCAAATTGTAAATCAATCTTATGAATGGGTTGAGAAGGCTATTGTGTTTAGGCCCGAACTAAAGAATTGGCAGTCGGCTGTGAGGGATGGATTAGTGGAGTCTGGTATTGATCCCTTCAATGGCTTCAGTTTGGATCATGTTATTGGTACCAAGATTGGTGGCTCCACCTTTGATAGCTCTGGCCGCAGACATAGTGCAGCTGACCTTCTCAATTTTGCAAATCCTTCAAACATTAAGGTGGCCGTTTATGCCAGTGTGGAGAGAATTCTGCTAGCTCCATCCGCAGACTATTCTCCGTCTAAGCAGACTGCTACTGGTGTGGTTTTTAGTGACCAATCTGGGCGCTATCACCATGCCATGGTGCGTGGAAAAGGTGAAGTTTTAGTATCCGCAGGAGCTCTTGGTAGCCCACAGTTGCTTCTCTTGAGTGGTGTTGGTCCAAGGCCTTACCTCTCCACATGGGGTATACCAGTTGCTCACCATTTACCTTATGTGGGGAGGTTTCTGTTTGATAATCCAAGAAATGGTATCTCAATTGTGCCACCCATGCCGCTGGAACACTCTCTGATTCAAGTTGTGGGGATAACAAATTCAGGGGCTTACTTGGAGGCAGCCTCTAATGTCATTCCATTTGCTTCCCCTGCTAACTCCGTTTTAATGAGAACTTCCCCGTCTCCTGTTTATCTCACAGTGGCCACCATCATGGAGAAGATTGTTGGACCGGTTTCTTCTGGTTCACTTAGATTGGCATCAACAGACGTGAAACTGAACCCCATTGTTCGATTCAATTACTTCAGCAATCCAGGAGATGTCGAGAGGTGTGTAAATGGCACCCGAAAAATAGCAGATGTGCTGAGAACCAGTACAATGGAGATTTTCAAGTTTGATCAGTGGTTTGGCGGTAGGGATTTTAGGTACGTTGGTCCTGCTTTGCCTGTTGATGAGTCAAATGATGAACTTATGAAGGAGTTCTGCCATCAGACAGTCAGTACCATTTGGCACTATCATGGTGGCTGTGTTGTGGGGAAGGTAGTTGATCAAAATTTAAGAGTGCTTGGCATTGATGGCCTCAGAGTTGTTGATGGTTCAATATTCAGATTGTCACCAGGGACCAATCCCCAGGCTACTCTTCTCATGCTTGGACGGTGAGTGTTTGTTAGTCTGACTTGATAACTTGTCCTGATTTATGGTCTGATGGAGAATTTGATAATTAAGTTTTTGGTTGCAGGTATGTTGGTACGGTGATGCTTATGGAGAGGTTCAGATAGTCACTGTTATGTTGATACGAGCTGCTTAGGGAGAACACTATCAGATAGTAGTATTCATCATTTTCATTGATGTGAGCTTACTCCTTTTCTGATATACATTGCTGCTTTATGGTCACTACTTCTGTAAATGTTTTTTTTTTCCCAAACAACTAGTCTGTTGTAATGTTTGGTGCAACTTGTTAATTCATTCATTCTGTAAAAATGCATGATGAGCAGTGCTGCTAGTACATCAGAAATGATACTAGCTCTGTGGTGTTCTGGGCTAGTTAACTACTTGAGTTAAACAGTTACCTGAAGTTTCTGTACATTTTTTGCCCCGTCTTTTCTTTCATTCTTCTGAAAGATCTGTCTTCCATGGCCACATTTGTTGTACGAAGCTGTTTCTTTTAAGTAATGACATAAACTGGTTTAGAGCATCTGATTACTTCCTAAGTCTCAGAAACATCATGTGTGTTTGGATAGATGGTATGATAAATGCTCGCTTGGAACTAGTAAATTTATTCCAAAGAGAAGTGATGATGACGCTTTGGGTGGCCCAGGGTTGTGTCTTTTCATGATCTGACCATTAGTTAAATCTCTTTCAGGTTGTTAAGTCTTGATTAGGCAACAGTCATAAGTTTTACTTTTGTTTCAGGTGGTTGATCTTACCTTTGTTTAGCTGAAATGAATCTACAATCATAAATTAAAATTAAGGAAAACCAGTGTTAATGCTCTGGTGTCCAGTGTACAGAAAAAATGCACTAGTGTCAAGCTGGAAAGACAAATGTCTTTAAGAGTTAGGTGTAGTATCTGGGCTCTGGGATATTCATAAGTTGATCCATTTGGTCTTTGGCATTCAGTAAATTACTTGGTTGAGCAATGTGGAGTTGGTTCTTGTACCAAGCAGACCATCTCACTGCTCAGTGATATTCAATCATTTTTGAAGAAAATATTGTTAACATCCCCACCTGGTAGGGAATAATGGATTAGAGTTTTGCGTGTTGATTCCAGAATCACATGTCTTCCTCAGTAGGAGATGTTTCTGAGGAATATATATTTATAAGCATTAGGTAATTGGTTATACCCCTCCCAAATGCAATTTTTAAAATTGGAACTAATTCGCACTCTCTTTTTCAACATCCACTAAATGCCAAGATTCTACGATAAACTAAAATAAGATTGGCTCTTTACTCAAAGTATAAATAGGTTCCAAAGTTCAACCCGTCAAGTGTCATGCAGCTTCCAAATTTCACAAAATAAAAATTCTATTTTTAAGTTAATCCAAATATTTTTCAAAAAAAATATATCGTAACTAGAACACCACGACTATTATTTTTAAATAAATAAAAATACTGAGAAAGTGAGCTAAATGGACAGAGAGAGAGGCAGTGGCATATTCTCTAGTCCACACAAAAGAATTTTTACTTTTTTTTATTAATTAAATAAATAAAAATGGAAAAGGTCGCTGCCTCTGGGACCGTGATTATTTACTCGTGCCTGGTGGCCCACTCTGTTTTTTCCCCGTAAATAATTATTGATTTTAATGATATTTTTATTTATTATATATAATAATATTATGATAAATTTGTATTAAAGATAAATTATACATGTAATATAAATATATACTAAGTGTTTTAAAATATATTATGTTTATTTGGTAAGAAAATCAACACAATGTATTATCGGTGTATTAAAGTGTGTGATAAATATATTATCCATTAATAAAACTTGTATTATATATATTTTAAAAAAAGAATCTCTATCATATGAATTAAAATTGCATTATAAATGCTCACTGAAAAAAATTGTTATTGCTATAGATTGAAAATATTTTTTTAATATAATATATCTATGTAATTTTCACAAATAGTTACTAATAAATATCTTAATTATGTATTTTAACTATAATTTACCTAGTTATGCTTTATAGTTATAATTTCATTTGCAGTGAATCTTTTTGTTTGCATAATTCACTGTCAATATACTAACAAAATAAATATATACAAATTTTGTATTTATACATTTTTAAAAAAATCAGAACTGATACAAATCAAATATGTCAACATAATAATTATATACAATTTACAATAAGTATATATAAATTCTTAATTAATACAATTAGGAAAGTTTTGAATTTATACAATTAAAAATTGAATTGTACAAATTTTGAATTTATTCAATTGTGATCCGCTAGTTATGCAAACGGAAATTATATAGCAACTTTTATTAAACATTAGTTGAGAATTACAAGTGTAAAAAATATAATTATATTAATTAATTGTATACATGTTTGTTTAGTTATGTTATTCTATCTTCTACTTTTTTTTTGTGAAGAAGGAAATATGTTATTCCTACTTAACAAAATATATCTACAGAGTATCATATTCTATTTTTTTTGATAGAATGTCCATACCATAAAATACAATATATTTTATTCTATTTAGGACACATTTATATGAATCTATATTTTTTCTTTCTAATAACTTTTAATTATTTTTTATTCTTAGAAATAAATAATACTACAAAATTTTACAATTTACTGCAATTTTTTCTCTTTTTGATCTTCAATAATGTATCATATTCTATGTTTTTGATGAAAGTATAAAATTGAGGCCGTAACAGGCGATGTTATAGGGCCTGTTTGAAAGGATATTACATAATTGAATTTAGTCAAATAATTATTTTTAGATATAATTAAATGTAAATAACCACACTTTCTAGTTCTCAAGAAAAAAAGTACGAATCCATAATAATAGCACAATCTAATTATGAAAAAGATTTTTTTTACACTAATTCACTTTCATAATATTTTCTTTATGTTGTACTATTTTGCATTTCACATTATTTTGTTGTTATTATTATTAATAATTTAATATCACTATAAGTTTTTTTTTAAAACCGTTTGAATATTTTTATTTTAGGCATAATACATAAATATCACTTTTAACCGCTAATTATAACCTCTAACTTTAGCAGCTAGCGCACAAGTAGACATTTTGACTATCCAAAACTTGAACTAATTATGCCACGTAAGGCACATACATTTACTTGTTACATTTTATACAAGTTTAAGTGTTTACTTGTGCACACTTAAAGTTGAACGACATAATTATTGGCAAAAGCCAAATTTATATATTATATGTATATTTTAAACTAAAAATCTATTAAAAATAATTTTTTTATTTATATAAAATATAAATTAAAATTAAAAATGTTTTATCTTTTTGAAACTTCACTTATAAAATTAGTTGGATATATGGTGGTGGTTGTTTATGGTTTCATATCGTTTTCTTCTATTTTCCAACCTTGTAGGAAATGGGCAACTGGAGTTGGTAAGTGTATCTATCACTGCATTTGCACTCGATGTAGCTGTGTTTAGGTCCATATTCAGACGAAAGAGGGGGGAAAATATGTTCCACGTTCAATCATATGAGGTGTCCCACCAACGCCTATTTTTTGACACTATAACCTCATGAAATTAACAGATTTTAGATATTATCTTATTGATTGTTGTATTAAAAGAAAAAAAAAGATGTCAAATTAAACATTAATTTCACAAATTACGGAAAATAAATTGATATCAATCTTTCTCAAAAATTTTAAATTTGTGAATCATACTAGTTGAACGTATCTCAAATTAAGTTATATTTAAATTTTTTGTAGTTATGTATCGTGCATATAATCATACACATGATACATGGAAATTTATGATTCACAAACTTAGGATTATGTATCAATTACATAACCGATCATACTAATTGAATGTATCAGGTACTAAATTGTACTTAAATAGTTAAATTTGCAGAACTTTTGTATGAAGAACATAATCATAAACCTGATACAAAGAGGTATTTATTGTATGAAGGATAATAGAACCTTAGTTAAGTTAAGAATTTCGAGCATCATCCCTACTACTGCAAATAAACTTGGCGGTTACAGTAGTTTTTCTCCGTCTTCCCTTATTATTTTATAGCGCACGACCTCAAATTTATTGGGTGGTGTTGATTAATACGAAAAAGGTACTCCATCTTATTATAAACTTAAAAAATTGGAATCTTTGGTAACCTTTAGCATCTTTTGGCGGGACCCAATATAGGAGCATAACAAATTGTTGCTGCCACTAAATATATTGCAATACCGTCCCCCTAACTCTCATATATTAAACCTACTAGTTATAATATCTGGTGCAATAGTTATTCGTAAATTTATTTTTTAGTAATATAATTAAGTGTTATTAAATTTTTTTATTAATGATAAAATTAATATCCAATAAATATTATTAAAATTAATATTGATTAAATAAAAAATCCACGAATTTTTCATTTAATTTTAAATTTAATGATTAAGTGTTTTCAAATTTTTATTTGTATATTTGTAGTACTTTTTTTTTACACAAATATAATCACGGAAAGATATTAAAATAGTTATTTAATTTTATTTGTCCAGTTTAAAGAGACATTTGTTTTATCCTAATTTCAGTATTTACCTAACTTAAAGTAATTATAGTTGTAGTTATTGCATAAATTATTTATTAGAGATAATATTGTAAAATCATAGCTAAAGTAAGCAGCTGTCTTAAAAAAATTAAATAAAAAATCCATGAAATATTTTTACGGAGTCCGTATAATGTATAAGAGAAAGCAGACACCTATGTATATTTGTAGTACTTCCTTTTTGACACAAATATAATCACGGAAAGATATTAAAGTAGTTCTTAGTTTTACTTGTCCAATTTAAAGAGAATTTTGTTTTATCTTAATTTCAGTATTTATCTAATTTAAAATAATTATAGTTGAAGCTACTGCGAAAAATTATTTATTAGAAAAAATATTATAAAATCATAGTTGAAATAAATAGCTACCTTACAAAGATTAAATAAAAAATCTTCTAAATATTTTTACGAACTCTGCATAATGTATAAGAAGGAGGAAACAATTCAAACAGACACATCGATAAAGAGATACTTGCTCAGCTGTCCAACTCCCACTTAGATAAGAGAATAAAGATGATAAAAGGAATATATATACCTAGCCATATATAATATAAATATAAATAATTGTAGATATAAAAAATATTATTCAATAATTACTAAGGTTGCGGGAAAAAATTATTTAATGACCTACATCAAAGCTTAAAGTTGACAAGTCAATAAATAAAGACTTGGATAAAAAATATCACCAAGAATATTTGAAAAGTAGATTACAAATATATGCCAATTTCATAGGAAATAAATAAATAAATTTATTAATAACTCAGAATTTTGACTCACTTTAACACCCATCCATAGCCTATGTAAAAGCTAAATAGAATAGCACCGGCAGTTTTTTTTAATAGATTCCTTGTAGCTCAATATAATTAACTTCCGTCTTAACTGATTCGAATTGGTACGGAGTTTTAAAAAATAATAAAATTTTTTAATTTTATGATCTTAAATTAAAATTATATTAAATATATCAAAATGTTCTTTAATTTTGTAGACTTAAATATGTCATATGTTTTGTATGGCAAGAAGGTGCGCACCAAAACTTAAAAGAAAGTTTTACAAAATGATAGTTAGATCAACTATGTTGTCTGTGATAAAATATTGTCAATTAAGAACTTTCATGTGTTAGAAGTTAAAAGCACAAAAATAAAGATATTGCGATGAATGTGTAGGTATACTAGGACAGATGATTAAAAAATAGAAATCTATGACAACGTGGGAATGTTGTTGACGGAAAAGTTGTTGGAAGCTAGACTCATGAAATGATTTGGATATGTGAAAATGAGATATTTGAATGCTAAATGCGATTGTGTGAGAGACTGACTTTAATGGCTTTAAAGGAGATAGTGATAGATTGAAAAAGTATTGAGAGAATTGATCAGACAAGATATGATGCAATTTTAGGGTTGTAAATGACATGGACAAAGGTAGAAGATTAATAAGCAACAATACGTTGTCATGTCATCTGTCCATACTAGTAATTGTAGTATTAATTTCGTAGTTTCAGGCTATTCGAGTTATTATTTATTGTATTGTACTTTGACTATCATATAATTTTGTTGTATTTATTATCGTGTTACTTTATTTTTCGAAATGTTTTAAACTTTTTTTTATTTGAGAATCTATCATAAAAATCTTTTTAACTCTAAAGTAGAGGTAAAATTTTCATAGTTCCTAAAAGAGAAGGAGAACAGCAAAAACTAAAAAGTTTTCCTAAAAATTAGGATATTTGTCAAAAGAGAAGAAAAAAGTCAAGAGCGGTAAGTATTTGGTATAGATTTAAAATACCAAATTAGTAAATCCATCAAACTAATATCATCCATCAAGTCATCATTCTCCATTTTTCTATATAAACAAAAGATCTTTCATTTCATTTTGCGTCCAAATCCCTCAAAGCCTCCAACAACTTTTGAGTTTTTTTCTTGCTCATAATAATGGCGTCCACCCCTTCTCCTCACACTGCCCACCTGAATTCTCTCCTATATTCTTCTTCTTCCGTCAATCACAACAAACCTTCAAATCTCTCTTTCCTCCATGCCTCCTCAAATCCGTCTTCCATCAAACTCCTTCACTCTGTTTCTGCCTCGTCATTTTCACCATCAATTTCTCCTTCTTCCAAGACCGCGATTTGTAATGTCCTCAAAACTGCTCAATCTGCTGACATCTCCCTCTCTAGAGATCTTCACGCCGTCGTTTCGATTCCCAAGCCAACCATTCTCGTGTCCGAGAAGCTTGGAGAGGCGGGTCTAGATTTGCTGAGGAGTTTCGGCAACGTGGATTGCTCCTACGACTTGTCTCCTCAGGATCTCTGCGCTAAGATCTCACTCTGCGACGCGCTCATCGTCCGTAGTGGTACCAAGGTGACCCGTGAGGTGTTTGAGGCTGCTCAGGGCCGGCTCAAGGTCGTCGGAAGAGCTGGTGTCGGCATAGACAATGTGGATCTACAAGCTGCAACTGAATTTGGTTGCCTCGTTGTTAACGCACCCACAGCTAATACTATTGCTGCAGCTGAGCATGGCATCGCTTTGCTCACCTCCATGGCCCGTAACGTTGCTCAGGCTGATGCTTCCATGAAAGCTGGTATGTCTAATATATTAGTTAAAGTTAAATCTAGTCGCTGATTTGTATAGATCTGGAAACAAGTACCATTCGCAAAATTCTAATATCATTAGGAAATGGATCGTGTTCAGTCTTATTTACCAAAAGTACCGACAGACATTTTAGGAGACATTAAAAAATCATGCTTGCGCATCCCGGTATGTAGGTTTTCCCTTCTTCTTTTGTCGTGTCGTTGGAACTATGACTTTGATTGGAATGAATCTTTGAGCCTCTATTAATTTAGTAAACAATTGGCCTACTAATGATTCTATAACATAAAACGAAGCATTGGTACTGAAGTTTTATTGTTAATTTAAAAATTAGATCATCACTTCTTTCAATGGAGGTTAGTCTCGTATTTAGCACACACCACCTTCTTAAGGTTTTTTAAAACTTGAATGGACAAAAGGCCTGAAAAGTTGCGAACTCTTTTCAGTTTCACGGTTAACCACTTTAGCCACATAAATGTATTCTGAAGTTTCATTTTTCCAAATTTAGCTGGACTCATAAAGAGGAGAAATAATGACAAGTTAAGACAAGTGGGTGGGTTCGTGGGGTATTTTTGGAATCAGATCTGTTGATTTCTGGGAGTAGATATTTCAAGATTGTGACGTTTTTGTATTCAGAAATTGGCTGGCTAGCTAGATCTGAACTTTGATTTATGGTCTCTTGAGAACCAATAAACAAATAATCAAGTTTTACAGGAAAATGGCTTCGCAGCAAATACGTGGGTGTTTCTCTTGTTGGGAAAACATTAGCTATTATGGGATTCGGTAAAGTTGGTTCTGAGGTTGCTAGACGTGCAAAAGGCCTCGGTATGCATGTTATTGCCCATGATCCTTATGCTCCAGCTGACAGAGCTCGTGCTATTGGAGTCGATTTGGTTTCATTTGAGCAGGCCATATCTACTGCTGACTTCATCTCACTCCACATGCCTCTTACACCTACTACTAACAAGGTGTTCAATGACGACACATTTGCAAAGATGAAGAAAGGAGTCCGTCTAATAAATGTTGCTCGAGGGGGTGTTATTGACGAAGATGCATTAGTTAGAGCTCTTGACAGTGGAATAGTTGCTCAGGTATGCTTAGTTCATTCATTTCAGTATGTTCCTTTATTCGATTAACTTTGATGCTCCAATATTCACTTGTCATTGCATTCTTTCACAGGCAGCACTTGATGTGTTCACAGTGGAACCCCCACCGAAAGATAGCAAACTAGTGCAACATGAGAATGTCACTGTTACACCTCATCTTGGAGCTAGCACAAAAGAAGCACAGGTAAAATTATCATCCATATTTAAATCATTTGCACCTCCCTGTCCTTTGCATTTGCTTTATTATACTCTGTTCTGTCCCTTGAATTGTGTGTTCAAAATCTTGACTTCATAGGAAGGAGTTGCAATTGAAATAGCTGAAGCTGTTGTCGGTGCTCTAAACGGGGAACTTTCTGCTACCGCGGTGAATGCTCCAATGGTCCCTCCTGAGGTAAGGCTATATTATTATGTGCTTATTTTATTGTTTTAGGTCTCCACTCGAAGGGAAGGAAAAGGATTATGAAATTCCCGCTTCTATTCTCAGGTTTTGTCCGAGTTGGCTCCTTATGTCGTGCTTGCTGAGAAACTAGGTAGATTAGCAGTACAGCTGGTGACTGGTGGAAGTGGAATTCAGAGTGTGAAAGTGGTTTACAAATCGGCCAGGGACCCTGACAGCTTGGACACTAGACTTCTCCGAGCCATGGTGACAAAAGGCATTATCGAGCCTATATCCGATACAATCATCAACCTTGTAAATGCAGATTTCAGTGCAAAGCAGAAGGGTATTCGTATTAGCGAAGAACGCATTATTGTTGACTCATCTCCAGAGTACCCTGTTGAGTCAATCCAGGTGCATATTAGCAATGTGCAATCAAAATTCGCAAGTGCTTTGTCAGAGAACGGTAATATCTGCATTGAGGGGAGAGTGAAGTATGGCATTCCCCATCTTACACGCGTTGGGCGATTCGGCGTTGATGTTAGCTTGGAGGGTAACCTCATCCTTTGCAAACAAGTGGATCAACCTGGTATGATCGGGAAAGTTGGGAACATACTTGGTGAGAGTAATGTGAATGTGAGTTTTATGAGTGTTGGGAGAATGGTGAAGGGAAAGCTGGCAATTATGGCAATTGGAGTAGACGAAGAACCGGACAAGGATACTCAGAAGAAGATTGGAGAGGTGTCTGCAGTTGAAGAATTTGTGTTCCTCAAACTATAGTCCAGAGATCCAATATTGGTGTCTGGTAGAATGAACCAACACCTTATCTATTATTTAAGAAAAATAGAGTATAGTTATTTTACGCAGCATTTGCTGTGTGGCTTAAGATGGTGTGTCTGTTTAGTGTGGGGGATTTAGGTGTTGGTCAAAATTGAGCTATTTCTTTCCCCTGTAATCCTCCTCAAGATTTTCATTTACTTATTTTCTTACTTTAATCGTCTACAATTTTTATCTATTTAGGTAACAAAACAACAAGAATTGTTTATTTAGAAAGATGATAGGATTAAACAAATGCTAATCACGAATAAAAGTAGCATCTACGTTTTCAATATAAGTGCAATGTTCTCATCTTTTAATAAAGTATCCATGGCAGTATGATAATCAAAAGAAACTTTACATCACAGAATTTAATCATAAGACTACGGGCAGGAGTGGGGAGCCAATTACGCCTTTGTGCCTTTTCCTTTACGTTCACAATGAGGGTGCTTTTCATTTAATTTTTAAGTATTATTTTCTTTTACGGATAATATATAAGTATATTTTTCAAAAAGAACAAACATTTGAAATATAATAAGGCAAAAAATAATTAAAATAGTTATAGTTGGCTAAAATTACGATTTATAACTATATATTATAGGAGAGAGGTGAGCGAGATCGAGAGAGGGAGGAGAGATGCAAGTGAGAGAGTGGAGAGAGATGAACTGAATATGTAAAATATTTGTATATATGCAATTGGTATAAATATGTATTTGTATATCTAGCAAAAAATTGGAGAGAGAGGAGAGAGGCGAAAGAGATGAAGAGAGGAGAGAAAAAATAACAATAAAACTCTAACTATAACTATAAATTGTAATTTTTTAAAACTAAAGTGGTATAATATAAATACATATCATGTATTTGCCTAATTACGTAATTTATCCTTTTTTTAATTTGACATCAACTGACATATATATCCTTCAAATTCAACTGTGCCCTGCGTCTATTTGTTCAACTCTATACAAATTCAAATGCCTACTTGTTCATACCCAAAATTGAAGAGCATAGATGCTAGTTGAGACTCGGCATATTTGTAAACTATACATTTATTTTACTTGAAAAGAATTTATATCTAAATCCACAAATGAAATCAAGTGATTTGACCTTCGTAATTAAAATATCATCCATTTTAAGTTATAAAAATTAGAGACTAGGGGTGTGGTTGGTATGGAGGAAAATGTTTTTCTGAAAATAAGTTGAATTCTAACTCATTTTCTCATATTTGGTTGGTGAATGAAAAATATTTTTTATTGTTTAATTAATAAATAAAAATATTTTTTTAGAGAAAAACTATTATTTTTAGCTAGAGAATAGAAAATATTTTTTAGAAAAATAATTTCTGACATGAAAATATTTTTAAAAAATAAATAATTAAATTCTTTTTTTCGGAGATGGGGAGTGGGGTGGAGTAAAAAATTGAAAATTTCAAAATTTGATTATTTTTTTTAAAAATAATTGTTTAACTTTTCTTTTGTATTGGTGATGGGGGCTGGGTGGGTCCCAGGCGGGGGAGGTTGGACCGTTGGAGTAAAAAATTGAAAATTTCAAAATTAAATTTTTTAAATTTTTTTTTTTTTTGTATGGGCTGAGGGGTGGGAGTGAGGGTAGGGGTGGCGAGGGGGAGGCTAGGGGCACGGAATGGAGTAAAAAATAAAATTTTCAAAATTTAAAATTTTTATAAAAATAAATTTTATTTTTTTGGGGTGAGGAGAATTGGGTGGGTTGGAATAGAAATGGAGAAAAAAATAAAATTTCTAAAATGTGAAATATTTTTCAAAAATAACATTTTATCTTATTTTATTTTAAAAAAATAATACTATAATTTTTCGGGGGAGGGGATTCGTGGTAGAGATGAGATTAAAAAAATAAATTTGAAATTGGATAAGAGCTTTGGAAAATATTTTTCTTAATTTTTGGAAGAAAGTCATTTTCCTTAAATTGAAGGAAATGAAGTTGATTTAAAAAATATTTAAACCAACCAAACATGAGAAAATTGAAAATATTTTTTGAAAAAATATTTTCCTCCATACCAAACACACCCTAGGTATTAAACAATCGATTGAACCGACTAAATAGACGATTTCAAAATAAATCTATAACTGTATCAAAATTAGGATGAATTATTTATTTTATAAAAAAAAATTCAAAAAAATTTCGAATCGAGCTAAATTCAAAAATTGATTGTCGTTGCTTCAACAATTTAAGTACTTAACACTAATTAATTTTTCATGATTATCTAAACTTGAAATTTCAACATAGCAGCAAAAAAATATTCAATCCATCAGTGTTAGACTGTTAGCCACATGCTACTAGATTTTGAGGTGAGACTAGAAGAGAACTGAGATGATTGAGACGAATTTTGAAAAGTCTAATTTTGATTATATAACATAGTAAAAGCACTAATAACATATCTAGTGAAAATTTTCAAGAGAAATCTAGGAAGAGTAGATTATACACATACTTGATCATTGCCTTGTAGAGATATATATAGGTTGTCTGCGAAGGACTCTCGACTCAAGTGATAAACTAGCGAACTAAAATATTCTTCGAAATCTACAGAGCGTAATAAGAACTTCCGTTTACAAAAAGGATCACCTTAAAATGATCATCTCGTACTTATCAAGAACGAATGAAAGAAAATGCATGTTATGAAAACATATGAAGTATTATCACCGAGTCAAATATTATCACGAAACTATATATATATAAATATTAATTGGCTAGTTATAAGATAACTCTTACCAACAAGAATTTTGGTGGAGCGATAAACAATATTTCAATCTTAAAGGAAGTACTTTGCCCCAAATTAGAACTTTTCTGTGAATCTGAATTTAATCAGGTCTAATATAAATATAAGACATTGAATGAGATTTTTTTTTTAAATGGTAACTCTTGAACAAATCGTGATTAATATAACTTAATACGTGTTAGATATTTAATTGTTAAGTGGAGCATTATATTTGTAGTATTGTACATAAGTGGAGCACTAAATTTGTAGTGC
>JBCEWC010004299.1:0-25864 GCA_038996855.1 Solanum aculeatissimum | reverse complement strand
TATATTAAACTCCTTTTCTAACTAGGATACTATAATACAATCCTTTTCCAAATAGGATTCTATATACTATTGTTATTTCTATTCCTATTCTAAATAGGATTGTATTTACCTATTCCTATTCTAACAGATCTAAACATTCACATTTTTATGACATTCATCCTGTAAATTTGTTAGGCCTCTACAGTCAGTCATTGCAGGTCTCAACAACTGTTCAATAGAAATTGTACCTCATGTACCTCTCTTTTTGCTTTAGTAATTCTTTCCATATTCTCTTTCCACTCTCATAATTCTTGTGGTTGAGGTCCTAAATATTTAGTCGCTATTTAATGCAATTTGTCATTTCCTTCAACAGAGTATCTGCAATAATTTTCAAATCCCATGCTCCTTCACTAAATTGATATTAGATATTGCACTTTGGAGTCCATTATACAATATTTGGTTGCACATAACTAGACACCTCTCTGTACCCATGCTTTCGCTTCACTTCCAGGAGCAACAGGCTATGAGGGGTGGTGGTTAGGATTTCTTCTGGTATAACATTATAATCAGTACATAATCACATTTTCAAGAAGATATGAAATCAATTTGTCCATGATTATCTCCACTCTTAAACACTAACAAGTATGACTTGGTCTACACTACATCTACGCACCTGTCTCTTGGACTGACAAAACTAATTTCTCATAGAAATTAGTCTCAGTTTTCCTACTAGTTCTATTTGCTGAGCGTAAACACTAACAATGTTGATTGTCCCCCATCTCCAAATCAGTCTTGATGGATTTTTTTCTACAATTTTATCTTTTAAGTCTTGAACTGCAATGGTTTCCAGCCACGTTCCCATTCGTATCTATCCCGAAATATCATTAATTATAACCAATATGTTTTCATGTACACTTGGTCTCTAGTGGAAAGCCAGCATCTACTCTTTTCCTTTTTAAGTTATCCACCAATTCTATTGACTTTCCTGTCCTGTCAATGAGTTCCTACCCATCTGCATCAAATTCGTTTTAGCTTTCTACCCATCCGAGATGAAGAAATTTCCTGTCCTGTCAATGAGTTCCTACCAATTTTATTCCGCACCCTCCACTTTCTATAGTGTGAGAACCCTTACTTAGTTACTTATAATCCCTTGGACACACTTGAGTGCAATGCAATGGAACTCCTTGTATATTTAACTTTACACAGGGAGATGTAGTACGTGCCTAGGCAGACATCGTCACAGCAAATTTGGTATTCAGAGAATTCATCATCTTTAGATTATTTTCTACATTGACATTCAACCTACTGCAATCCTCCTTAACGGAATTGGGGAATGGTAAAGAAAAGTTGGAGGGAATATTTTTCTAAAAAATAATTAGGGAAAAGGGGGATTTATTTGGCAACATTATCAAGTTGATCATTTAAAATGATTGCTTCATCTGCCAAGTTCAGAGATAATCAGCTATTCATTGTCAACAAAGATAGAAGGGATAAATACAGATACATACCATGCCCTGTTCCTAGAAGAATCTCAGGTGCCAAATAGTCTGGTGTACCTACTGCAGAACGTTTCTTCCGCCTTTCTTCCTGATGCTCAGATGTAGATAGCTGAGATTCATCATCTTCCATCATGGATGTTCCACTGACAGCTGGACCAGATAGATCATCTGTGCTATCGATAAGACCAACTTTAGAAAGCCCAAAGTCTGTCAACTGAACAAAATTACACAAATTAAAACTAACTCATCAGTGTGAAACCAATGTGATTTGAAGCAAAAAGCACAAGGAAAACAGGTCAGCGACATGTTAAATCACCGCAAGCTCGAACAGCGCCTTAAAAATGCTAGGAAAGAATTTCAACAAGCAGAAACATCAATGAATACAGTTGGGGAAATTTTATCTAATGATGAGCTGCTTTGGATTGAGGCGTAGTTATTGTATGAACTGCTTTACAACCACAGCAAACAACAATTTGAGACATAATTTGACAAGTCGCCCGTCATTATGTCAACATGAACCGCGACAACCACTTCTATGATTTGAACTTGAGGAACACATTAGCAAAAGCATACCCATCATAAGCCCCAAGTCAAATAAGCAAACAAATGATGGAATAAAAACAAATGTTGCAAGTAGAAGCATAGTAAAGGCAGGTTGATCTTCAAACCTGAAACAGAGCCCTCAAGAACATCTTGCCTAAGCACTACATATCCATCTAATTTCTCTATTACCTACACTTGTCAATACTATTTTACATTAAACTGTAGACCTTTTGTGTAAAACTCTTTTAAGTCATAATGCAAGGTCTCCTTTGGTATCCAGTTCGCTGTTGTAACCATCTCAGAATACACATTTTTTTTTTAATATTTTTTTGGAATTTGGTAACTTTGTAATATATTATAAGAGTGCATGGGTTGTACTCAAACCTTATATACAAATGCACTCCAAAATCCACTGCTCTATTTCTATATTGAGTCTAAAACATCAACTATAGAGACAGTGTCATTTGAGTATAGTTGATTACACCAAAAACATAACAAGAAGATGCAGTTTAGTTTAACTTCCTGCACACTATCTGAATACACAGTTATATTCATTTGAATAAATAGTTAAGTTTGCCAAAATAAAATTATCAGAACCTACATTAGTATACTGAAGCTCTAGCGCATCTTTACATATCTGCAACTATCATCCAAATAAAAAGTTGGCCTTGTCTTTTCGAAATGGCTATAATAACAAAAAGAGCTAGGCTTTTTCATTTTCATTGTTTTTAAAATTGTGGCCTTCATTTGCTCGAATATGAAATTAAAAATGCCAAACTAATGAGGATGTTTTTAAAACTTTTTGGCTTTCATTCTCATATGTACAATTAAAAAGTTACAAACCTGAACCTAATCACTCTTGAAATTACAAAATAAATGAAGGATTCTAAATCATGAACCAGCACATTTCCTATTTTGGACCAGGTATAATATTTCATTGATAATATCAAGGCTTCTTGGGCCAACACATTTCCTTGAGCTATGAAAGCTAATGGCAACAACTGGATTCCAGATATATAGTCATTAAGATAACTAGGAGCAAATATGGTGGATTTCAGAAAACGCCATCACATCTTACCTATTAAACACCATATCAATACACCCACCTAAAACAAGGAATTTGACTATTCAAAAAACATTTTGAAGAAGGTATAGACACAACTTTTACCTTGATATGACCATCATGTGCAATCAACAAATTGTCAGGCTTCAGATCTCGATGAACCACATGCAGAGAGTGCAAGTATTCCAGGGCAAGCACCTGGGACCTCAGAACTTCAGATTTAGGTGTTTCATCATAGCGTGCAGCACTTTTGAGAGCAAGACAGAGACATAGATACTCACAACTTCAGCTATATAAACACGAACTACATCTTCATCCAAGCAGCCTAGATTTCTCAACAATGAATATAGGTCCCCACCATTCAAGTATTCCATCACAAGGTACAAGTTTTCACGGCAGGTAAATGAGTAGAAGAAGCGAACCTAATGCAAAACAAAAACCGGTAAAAGAGGTATAATCATATCTTCAGTAAAATGCTTTTCCATTTCAACATGCTCACCACAAAGGGATTGCGAACTGATATTAAGATATCACGTTCTGCCAAAATACTCTCAACAGCATTCTTGCGTATCATATCTGCCTTCTTCAGGACCTGTAACTAAACATATAAGTTGGACTGCCACAAAGAAGCATGATACAGCATACCCAAGATTAGAACTTGACCACTAGGATAATAGCTACTATCTGCCTTCCCAGAAATGAACAGAAATTGAAAATTCTATAGTTATGAGGAACAAACAGGTTTACTCATACCAAATATAGTATAAAGAATGAGAGACTCTTGTACCCTGCCTTACGAAAACTCCCCCACGATGACACTTCCCATTTTTAAAAACATAAAGAGAAGGAAATTAAAGAGCAAGGAGGTCATGGTATGATAATCTTAGGAAGCACAACTGCAGTTTGCTCATGAAGTGGTTGTGGAGATAGATACTCTACTGAAGATCAATCATTATGGTGGCTAATGAAGTGGTAGATTCGACAATGAAACAGAGTGAGCCGGGTGTTTTGAGCAAGTTAGATCTTGAGAAGGCTTATGAGTTATGACCATGAAAATTGGGAGTTCCTTGATTTCATTAAGTTGAAGATGGGGCTTTGGGGAGAAATGGAGGTAGTGAGTCATTTTTGCATCTCTTATCTGAGATACCCGGTTTTGGTGAATGGCAATCCATGTGGCTTCTTCAGTAGGATGAGCGAGTTGAGGCAAGGAGATCCTTTATTACCTATGCTTTTTCTCATGGTGTATGGTGAGAGAAACTTTGAGCAGGATGGTGGACAAAACTGTTTTAGGTAGACAGATCAAGGGGTTCAAGGCTGCAGTTAGTAGTGTAGATACCATGTCAGTTACACATCTTTTATTTGCAGATGATACTTTGGTGCTCAGAGATGCGGATAGGACCCAAGTGGACTACCTTGGACGAGTGTTAACTTGGTTCTAGGTGATGTCAGGGCTTTAAATGAACCTTAGAAAATGCGAGAACATACCCGTTGGTGAAGTGGATAACATTAACATGCTTGCCAAGTGTTGCAATGCAGGGTAGGGGTTCTCCCTATTACATACCTGGGATTTCCTCTAGGCGCACCAATTAAGTATCTCAACGTTTGGAATCCAAACATACAGAGGACAGATAAGAAGTTAGCAGGTTGCAGCAAAGATACTTGTCCAAAGGAGGCAAGGAAGTGCTTATTAAGAGCACGTTATCGAGTATTGCAACATATTGCACATCCACGTTCAACTCACCTATCGTTATTATAGGTAAGCTGGAAAGGTTGCAAAGAATTTTTCTGTGGGATGTGGCGGATAGGACCAAAGGAGTTCCATTAAGTTCGATGGGAGAAATTAACATCTCGTAAACAGTGGGGAGGTCTTGGGTTATGGACTTGAAGGTTTTTACAAAGCAATTATGGACAAATGGTTGTGGAGGGAGAAGCTTTATGGAGGGGCGATAGCGGATAAATATGGAGAAAATGGAAGGGGGATAGGAAACAACTGTTATCACTGTACCTTGTGGGTTTAGTGTTGATAAGTTGGTAAATCACCAACTTATTCATAACTTTTTTTTGTGATTTATGCTTCCTTGAGAATGATTTAATAGCCACACTAACTTATTTTGGTGGATTTCAGGTAAAGGACATTAAAATATGATCTTATGATGATAACAGAAGAAACTGAGAAAGATCGAAGCTAAATTGAAGAATGGGAATTGAAGGAAGACAAGAGAAGAACTGTTGGGTTCTTGCCTGTCAAATGCCCAAGGTTCAACGAACTCAGTTCATGGCCACAAACTGCCCAGTTGGGGCATTTTGTCTGAAATTAATGCCTCTATCAGAATAAAATAAATAATCATAAGGCATGTTTATATTTACTTGACTAGGATTTGAGGAGGTAAGGTAAGGTAAGGTATCATATCTCCCTTCTTTATGTACTTTTGGTTATTCATACAAGACAGACATCAATGTCTAACCCTCTGCACACCAATGCAGATTCTACAAAAAAAAAAATAATAATAATAAATAAATAAAAAGATCATATTGAAGTAGACTGCCTCATTCACAAACAATTGAGTCAAGATGTATCGCTACTAGTCCTGTCAATTAGACTATCGGTTAGACAACTTACAAAATCATTTCTATGGCCTAGAATTGTTCATATATTTACACAAGTAGAAGCAATCTGTACACTCCAACTTGAGGGAGAGCTTCAAGAATGTAGATATATCAAGTTCTTTTTTATTATATATATGACGAAACACCAGAATCATAAACCTTCCTCCTCAGGAGTCTGACAGTGACCATTTCCAGCATTTGTTCCCTTGCTGACTCGAATCAAGGCGGAGGCTAGTCCTTTTTTCATATTAGGGCTGGTTGGTCCTTATCACTAGGATATCTCTCGATTGTCAAATTCATATATTGAAAATATGGAATGGTCCCGAACTCCCATTTTGTAAGGTGATTAGGAGAATTATAGGAATGTATTATATGTTTTTTTGTGAGGATTCCTCCTGTACACACTATTTAATTACAATAATTTAAGGGAATAATCAAGGTGTGCATTATACAAGCTCCTCTTCTATTCTCTCTACATGAGGAAAAGCAAAATGGTTTGGTTTCTTACTTGATACCAGAGACCAGAAACCACCCTGAATTAGACGGTGTCATAAGGAAACCAAGGGACATAACAAAAGAAGCATATACCATGAAAGACAAAAATGGGAAACCTACAGTTAGAAATGTAGGAATCCCACCCCTCCTTCTGTAACCATACATAGACATCCTTTTCAAAACAGTACATGTAATACACATGTCGATATCAATATATAGTAAATTTGTCACAGGACAAAATTGCCAAAAGCAATAGGAGATCAAGGTTTCATAAGATCCTTTGGTTATTTTGTTTAAGTAATGTTGCAAGATAAAACAAAATTGTAACATAATTCTTATACATAAACTCCCAAAAATTACATGATATATTTGTTTGCTAGATATGAGACTTGCACAGAAACAGATGTTAAAGACATGGAGCCAGGATCCATCACTTAAAGACAGAGATATTGTTTTTCGTTTTCTCTTGGACTGAAACAAAGATGGTGGAAGGGGGTTCTCGATGTGCTTGATCCCAGATCAAGCTAAAATTGCTTCAAAAAGGAAATCTGAATGATTCAAGGAATGTTGATCAATAAAACTCAAGCACCAAACTACTATATTACCTTAATTGCAAAGAGATCTCCAGTTGTTCTCTTTTTTGCCAAGAAAACCCGGCCAAATGCACCACGACTAATTGGTTTGATAATCTCAAAGTCATCAATAGACGTACGATCTTTGGAATGAACTGGGCTGGTTCTCAAGCTACGTACAACATCATCTTCCAAGGGAGCATCTTCATCAATGACAGTGCTAGTTAGATCAACTTTGTCATCATCGACTATCTCACACAGTTGCAAATACTTTTCCCTGGACAGTTGTGAACTCAAGTTAAAGACACTTTCTGAAGATGTAGCAGAAGGAAAAAAAAAAAAAACAAGATTCCTTCCTTTGTTTTCTCCCCTGAGACCCCTAACCATTTCATGGTTCTTACTATTCATCATTTTCTTTTGAGAGTATCCCCAACAGCATATGGATGTTAGAGTGGGTTATAGTCCCAAATTGATTGGGCAATGGATTGGTGGTTGCTCATATGGACTTTGGGCAATCTTCCCCTCATGAGCTAGTTTTTGTGGTTGAATTAGGTCCAAGTGTAATATTTTACATGCATCAGAGCTAGGTCCATCCCAGCTTGGGCTCCCACACCAAGCTCTAGTTGGACCTGGGGGTAAAGGTGGGTGTTAGACTAGGTTAAAGTCCCACATTGGCTGGGAATGGACTTGGGCAATCCTCCCCACATGAGCTATAGCTTTTGGGGCTGGATTAGCCCCAGGTGCCATACCTTTACAATGGATAATACATAAGGTCGGTCAAATTACCGAATCAGCTTTTCAATGCGAGTTCCAAACGTTTCCACAGTAAGTGCATCTAACTTTCTCCGTTCAGTCACAACTTTTAAATCTTCAAGGCAAGAGAGCAAATAAGGCAAAGAGCGATCATCATCTACAGGTGTATTCGCGACACATCGAGCAATATCGACAAGTTCAATCATCTGCAACATGAGAAAAAGTAACACAAAACTGTCAATCCAAACCTCCAGGGAAATAATCAACAGAGAAGAAGAACAAAGCATTAAAATTAGTCAACCAATTATCCTGCACCTATTGAAGTCAACAGTTACGCAAATTTATCTCTAATAGAATTAAAACCATCCATTAAATATAATTAAATAAAATGATGTATGCTCGAGTTGTATATTGAAATTGGAAATAGAAGAGTTCACTAATGTTTTCACCTTTTGGCAATTTACCCATCAAACGGTTTTTTTCTTTTTTTTTTTGGTATTGACCTCTTTAACTACTTACTGTAGGAAATGCTATTTCATTAGTTCTTTGAAAAAAAAAAATTGAGAGATCTCTTAAGAAGGAATACACAACTTTTGGGTCAGCTTCGATCATGAGGAGCACTTCGCGAGCAAAATGGAAATTTAAAAAAAAAAAAACTGGATTCCTTCACCCCAACCCTGTCAAAGCCATTTCTCTTCTTTGTACCTCCCTTCTTATGCTCCTCTTATTTCCTAAGAATTTTTTCGGGGGTCAGGGAGGAACAGACAAACGAAGGAAAAGCACAATGGAAGAGGTTCTCTTTGTATCTGCATATCCATTTCTAAAAAAAAAAAAAAAAGAAAAAATCTGGGTTCCTTCACCCCAACGCCGTCAAGTGCATGCAAACTCTGCTAGCAGTAACAGAGTTCTTTTACTCGTATCCCCAAAAAGAAGTGAACTAAACAGCAAGCATAATGAAGAATCATAGTAGTATCTACCTGAGGGAGATCATCATGCTCAGAGGGACAACCTTTTCCTGCCAATAGCAGGTCGATTGAGCTGGTCTTTGGGGTCAGCAGTGGGGACCTAGGTGTCATGCTACCAGCAGATGATGTTGTCATCCCTTGATCGGATTTAGGTCCAAACCGGGTTTTACATGACATAGAAGGTAAACCTTTAAGTTCATCCATGAAAACAGAGTTATCCACTTCAGGAAGACAGTCAAGCATATCCTCTGAACCTCTGCAAGACCCGTCACTAAGTTTTGGAGAGAGAAGTTCAGATTCCTCAGTTACACTACAGTTTGATACTTTTGCACCATCTGGACTTCCAACACCATGCAGGATGTCCTTATGTGCAAATGACTCCACGAGCTTGTCAAGCGTATCTGCGACCCTTATCAAGCGTTCATTAACACTTAGACTGTTTTGATCACTACGATCAGCAATTGCACAAATTCTGGAGTGGTCTTCTACATGTAATGTAGGGACCTCCTCCTCACAAATGCGACATATTATTGAACTCTCATCAGAAACACTTGGTTGATCACCCCAGTAACCCCAGGAAACATTACGCTGGTGTTTAGAAGGAACTGAAGAGTGTGCATGTGAATCCCTAGCAGAAGAAATATCAGGATGCTTGATAGTAGCTAGATCTGAACCAGACGGTCCTTTTTCATCATTTAATGGTTTTGAAGCTTCAATGCTTCTATCAATCTTCTCCTCCTTGATTGAAGAAGCTTCTTTGGGACTTTTTGCAGGTGGAGTTGGAAATTTCTTCCAAGATGCCATCCGATTCCTACTGCCTGGAGAATCCAATTTTTTTGCAGTTTCAGCTTCTGAGGTCACAAGGTCACCTAGCTGTACAGCCTGATCTCTCCTCCACTCAGTGCCATGTTGTTCCTGACTATAAGATTTTTTTGTAGGAGGCAACTTTGGGAACTTCAGAGGACCAGACATCTTTCCGTCTCTTCGTTTTTCAATGGGCTGCAATGATTGACGAAGCTGAAACAGAGGTTCATCCTCCGCAAATCCACTTTCTTTGTGAAACTGAAGCAATCGTGTGCACCTTGTAAGTATAAAAAGCATTCTAGTGTGCAGCTGCTTTAGCGTACCCATGGGGAGTTCCTGGCGTCTATCATCCAGATCCTGAACAATGCCCTCACACTGAAGCCAAAATTCCCCAGGAGACGTCATTGCACATGTTCGAGCCAAAACCAGCAGATCTTCAATTGTTTCCTGCCAATCTGGATGAGTTTCTGCATTTTTTTCTAGAACTCCAACCAGATCTGCTGCGAGAACACGCAAATCATTATCCACTTCCTCTTTTGCTTTGTCAAACTTTGCTCTAATCATCGTTAAAACTTCCTGTTGAAATTGCAATATATTGATAAACACTTGCAAAAAGAACGCTAATCATTTACAAACTTCAAGAACATAGCAAAAAGGTTGAATTTTACCTGCAAATTATTTAAACCTCGAGGTTTCCAGAATGGAAAAGGACGTACACCTTTGGAGTTCAGTTCATGCGAAAAACTTTTTATATCTGCAGGAAACCGTTTCCTTGGAGCACTAGTCACCCGGAGTAAAGCTTGAAAGCGTGGTGATTCAGACTCCTTTGGGTTGTCGCATTCTAAAGATGTCTAGAAAGTACATCTAGCATTAGAGTCAAGATAATGCAATAGCAAGAGAAGAATCAACATATGCAGCAGCTTAATCCTCTGTACCTTCAATTCTGGAGTACAAGCATCTGAACTCCTCAGACCTCCAGAATAGCCCCCGGATGAACTGAATCGGCCTGCATAACAATCAAAATATAAGAGAGTATAAAAAACAACTAAATGAAAAAGAAGTCTTTAAAAATACAGATCAAGTAGAAGTTAAATTGTAGGATGATATCATGTATTACTCTCACAAGCATAATTTGCATAAACCAATCGTTCAAAGGCCAAGCGTATTCATCAGAGTTCCCAGAACACATAACTAAGCCAATGATTTTTAGCAGTCATACAAATAGCTTTCTTTTTTAAGCTGAATGAAAGAAAAGAACGCTTGTTGGCCTCGGCCAGATTTCCACTTAAAATATTTGCATATAGTCAAGAGCAAAGCCAGGTTATCAAAAAAAAAAAAAAAAAAGTTAAGAGTAAAGCCATTCATACAATTCCTAGACTACTTGCTGCAATAGAGGAGAACTAGCTCTTACTGGACTTCAGTTGTTAATATGCATAATGATCAATTTACATATCCGTCCATAAATGCACTTCTAAATACTTAGCAGATAGAGGTAATCAACATTCCAGCAGCCAAGAAAGCGAGCCCCAATGCATAAGGTACAACTAGTTAAAATAGTGAAGAACTGCTTCCATGATACTGTATGGGCCAGAAACATAAGATTACCAGACTTATCAAAAGGAAGAGAGAGAGAGAGATAAAAAAATCAGCTATGTTTGTCCATTATCAAACCAATGCCAATTTCTCATCAGAGTTGTATCTATAGGAAACTAACTTTGCATATGACTTTTCAAACACACCTGCTAATGGAGATTCAGTATGCTGCAAGGCGAAAGAGAACAGGTCCTTGGGAGCCAAAGAGATTTTTAGCAGAGCCTACTTAAAACAATAAAATAACAAACAAGGAACAAATACAAGAAAAGAATGCAAATTCTTCTCTTGTATTTGTTCCTTATTTGTAATTGCGATGCAGATAGAAACAAACTGAAGTTTTAAAGAGTCATACTGATACTGTTTGAAGCAACCTCAGGTTTACACATTAATCGGGCAAAAGCTTCATTTACCCAATTAATGAGGTGCCTAGGATTGAAAGTATGGCAAATATTTTGGGAGTAAAGATTGGAGAACTGCCCACAATATATTTGGGAATGCCTTTGGGAGATGAGCAAATCAAAAGGCATCTCGAACAATGTATTGGAGCAATGAGAGAAGAAGCTTTCCAATGGGAAAAGCCGATATCTATCCCAAGGTGGTAGAGTTATTCTCATCAACATTGTCCTTGATGCTTTGCCTACCTACATGATGTTAGTGTACCCTATGCCAACAAGTGTAAGAGATGAGTTGGACGCCATCAGAAGAAATTTCCTTTGGCAAGGAAATTGTGATCGAAATAATCACAAGTTTCACTTGGTCAAGTGGGATCAAGTTCTAGTTAGCAAGAAAGAAGGGGGTTTGTGAACAAGGGACAATCACTATGGAAAGATACCATAAAGGCCAGATATGGAATGGAGATGAGATGGATCACCAAGGTAGCAACACAACCATATGGCGCTGGAGTTTGGAAGACAATCAGAAAATTTTTTAGGAAAGGTAACTGTAAGACAATCAGAAATTTATGGCCACAATTTATAAACAAGTGCAAAATCAAGATAAGAGATGGAAGGAAAACCCTGTTTTGGGAGGAAGTTTGGATGGGAAAGGAGACACTCAAAGTTAGCTTTCTTGACCTGTTCAATTTTGAGTCTACAAAAAATGGCCACCGTTAAAGAGATGAAAGATGATCAAGGTTGGAACTTTTTGTTTTTTATTTGCATCGGGTGTCCGAGTCTCTTAGAGCCCCGACTAATCCCGGGGGTGCACAGGCCCTCGGCAAATCAAGGTTGGAACTTAAGGTTCAGAAGGCCTTTAAATAACTAGGAGTGGGCAGGATGGTTGAATTTTTAAACATCCAAGAGCAATGCATGGGCCTCAATAACAATGAAGACAAACTATTTTGGGTTCCGAATAAACAGGGGAGATTCTCAGTCGGATCAGTTTATAGAAATTCACAAATGGCACACACGCAACTAAGCTACTGGCTGTGGAAAATGATATGGAAAGTTAAGGTGCCTTTCAAAGTGGCCTATTTCACTTGGCTTCGAGCAAGACAGGCTGCTCTCACTCAGGATAACCTTATGAAGAGGGGCATCCAGTTGTGCTCCAGGTGCTTTTTTGTGAAAGCAAGGCAAAGACAATAAATCAACTCTTCTTACACTGCAGGGAGACTGAAACTTTGACAGATTTTCACCAACACAAGGGGCATCAGTTGGTCTATGCCAGGGGACATAAAAGAAGCTTTGGTGTGTTGGAATAGGGATGGAAATCAGTTAGGGCACAAGGAGAGATGGAAGATTGTACCAGCTTGCATTTGGTGGACTATTTGGTTGGAAAAAAACCAGAGATGCTTCGAGAACAAGAGCTGCTCTATGGAGAAGATGAAGCTGAATAGTTTGGTTCTTTTCTATTTTTGGTGTAAACATGAATATCGTCAAGAAGATGAGGATATCCTTACTTATGATTTCATAGGAGGACAGTCCCAGTTATGTGTTTTTGTTTGTAAGTATTACTGGTATACTTTCTGAGTATTCCTTTTGTTTATAATCCAAGTTACCTTTTCTCCCTAAAAAAAAAATACAAGAGAAGAATGCAAAAGCTTTTAGCACTATTTAATCATGGAAATGGTGTTTCCCTATGCTTCCTGCTTCTTTAGGAATCACAGAAGACTAAGAAAAACACCAAATATGGATAAACATGCAAACTAGTGCAACTACAAAATTAATCCTGAAAATTAAGAACAATAATGAATTAATCTAAACTCAATATGCAGTTATTACTTTTGGATGATGATTCCATGAACCTAAAAGGTGAAACGTATTGAGTATCACTGCTCAGCCAATACTTCACTCCTAACTCTGTCATGCATCTTTGACCGTGTTACCATTCTACAGGGCTAATAGAGATCTGTGAGGTTAACTGTTTTAAGTTTTCTTATTACTATTATGTCTGCATAATTTACAAGAAACATTATTTGACTAAAAAGAATTAAAAGAAACAGTATGTATGCTAAATTTCTTAAACTACCGGTATAGGTGTTTTTAAATTGTTTATTATCTTTTATCCAGAGAACTAGGAAACAAATGCCAACACAGAAGCCATAAAATATTCATACCCATCACCCTAATTTTACCATAGAGTTTTATTGGTGTCATCAATTATGGTGGCTCAGTGCGGTGCACCACGTAAGCCACTTAGAATGTCAAGGACATGGCTGGGACAGCTATGTCAATGGCACAGCTGGGATGAATACCATAAAGGAGACATGCATGGGAAAGACCATCACTGCGCACAAGAGCGATAGCACAGCGCGAGATGGCATGCATGGCATGCAGCACTCAACCAAGTACCAACCATGGCAGAGCAGCTTGTGCGTTCAACCAAGTATGACAGGGCTTTGTTGGTTCACAGCAGGCTACCTGATCCACTTCATGTTAGCCAAGTAGTTTAGAACAATGAGGATCATCCTTGGAGGATAAGATCTTGCCATACACTCATACCCATTCTAAGCTTCCCTTTGTAAACCCCCACAAAAGAAAAATGAGGCCAAGTAAGAAACCAATTATGTTCTCTAGCAGAATCTCTAAACAAGAAATACAGCTGCTTCATTCCTAGTTTCCTATTCCTTGGAAATTACTTGGGAAGCAAGTGACAAGGCAGAAACCAAACATATCAATGCTTCGCATTAGCAACCCACAAAAGTTGGGTTATAGTGTAAGACTTAATTATGGACAAAGTCTTATTCCTCCATAATTTTCATTCAATCTCTATGGCATTAAGAAAAGTTTACAAGGTGAGAGGCACTGCAACTGCCATGCTCTCCCTATTCTTAAAGAAAAGAAAACTCGCTCAAGATAAATATTGTCGGAGCTACAACTATCACTATTACCTGACACATCAATTGAATCACAGAAGGAACTTCAACAAAACTGTCACCGAGAATAACGTGGCATCCTAAACCAAAACCAAGTTTCCCCGCAAACAAAAAGGGTCCCATATTCATCCATTTGACTCCAATTGAACATTTACTCATTTGAAAAATAGCAGAATAACACTGTGCATAACTAGATATTTTATTCAAAAGTAAATCCTCTGAGAATTTCATTTAGCCTTAGCTTCTGCCTCCTTCTCAAATAGTGTATAGTTCAATTTGATTTATTTTATGTTAGAATGAAAAAATAATCAAAATAGAACTATAAACTATAGTTCGATTTGATTAGAAGATTGATATACTAACAATCAAGATCTCCACGAAAAAACATGTTGCACCACTGCATGATTCAGTTTCCTAATGTGAGTCAAAGAGTAACCTATTGAATCACACAGTCCAAACAGAGTTTAAGGACATCTCTCTAGTGCTTCAGGCGTCAGATCATCTAATGCCAAGAAAGTTCAACTGATTTGGAACTTAAGACTATTGTATTGAATTTTCCAGTTGGATCAGCATTTGCTACTTTTTGCTTCCACAAGTGATATAAGGTTAGACTTTCAAACACAACTAATAGTATTCACATTTTAAGCCAGTGGGTGTCTTGAAGTACCACAGTACTCACCAATCTTTAAATGCTTGATCAGATAAACATTCATTTTAAAAGATCAACTGTACATACTCAAGCCAGTTGCCAAATGACTACATATCGCTTTTGGTAATAGAAAGACAACTACTTCACCTGCATCAGAAGATGATTCACCAGTCTGCAGTCTAGATGGGCCAGGTACATGTGGACTTTGATCCCTGGAACGACCGCTCTCGGAGGACATACTATCTGAATTACTCCTGATATCTACATTTTCCGCCGAACCCATCAGTGACCTCCTCTCATCCTTCTTCCTCAAAACAGAGCTCGACGGTCCATCACCATCTCCCCTGCCGCCAGCTACATTCTTTGACAAATTGCTTGCACCAAGTAAATTCCCCTTATCTCTGCTGGCATACCCAAAAAAGCTCTCTTGCGGCAACGGCCCAGATCGAGTCTTTATCTTATTTAACCCCAAGGATGATGCCACTATCGGCGACACTGATACAGACGTCGCCCTCGGTTCCGGTTCACGGGTTCTTGTCGGATTCTTGGCCGAATTCGTATTCGGACTTTCTTTACCTTTATCATCTTTTTTCTTATCCTTGAAGGTCGAAATGGAAGATGGGGTGATCGGAGAGTTGTCTTTGGAAGTAGAACCAGACTTTGCCTTCTTCTTGTCGGAGCGGATCGGAGAATTGGACCCAAGAGATCGTGGACTGTCGGAAGATCCATCTGGGCTTGATGGGTCCGATTTCTTGGATGAGAAAAATCGAGCTTTAAACACCATCTTCGGAAAACTAGCTGATAATGATTCCTAGGGTTTAATAATGGCTATTGCTTACTTCTTCTTGTTCTTCTTCTTCTTCTTCTTCTTGAAGTGAATTACAGCCCCATCGCAGAAGCATTAGGGGCTGTGAAGTTTGACTAGAACATTGATGGAGATTGACTGATTGCAGAGTTTGGTTTGGAGTGAAGAAGACTCTGTAGTCCACTGTGTTCTCTGTAGAATCGGAAACGGTGAAGGCTATGGAGAGAGAGAAATTACAGGGGGCTAAAATGAAACAACCAAAAAAAGACTTTATTATCTTGGAATTCTGTATTTATAAGGGGGGGAATTTCGAAATTCTGGGGTTTTAAAATCTCAATTACATTACACCGAAAAGACAGATAAACTAAAATTAGAAGATGAAAAAATATGTCCAATTTTTTATTCTACACATAGTGATGAAATTATTTATTCTGTTATTTATATTTTTGTGATGAAATAAATTATCTTATATCGAAGATAGTTAATTTTTATTTGATTCGATACAAAAATCAAGTGAAAAGGGGGTATTTTAAGAATTTGTCAAAAATATTTAAAAATTTGTAATCAAACGCTAGCTAAAATTAAATTTTTCTCTTTTACTTATCATGATATTATTATTTTTATTGATTTATCCTATATATTAATTACTTATTTTCCCAAATCATTTATCAAAAATTGGTTGTTGTTTTCTTCACTAACTTCACCTTCTCTACAATAACTTTGACATATGTGTGTAATAGTTAGGTCCAAAACCTCACAATTAGGTGAACAAGCAATTTTGAAAATTAAATTTCTCGTAAAATGTAATTTAATAAATCAACGTTAAAACATTTTACTAAGAAATTTTTTAATAAATTAGTCGAGTTCCAAAATAGATAACGGACACAAAATCAGAGAGGACTTTTAGAAGAAACATATAAAATTAATGTAATACACCAACCGTCAATAGTAAGACGAATGTTAAGCATTAATGATGAGGTTTAGGTATTAGGAGAACAATTAATAAGAGATAATTAGTAGTTGCAAATATTTTATGAATCACATTCTGGTAATTCAATGTTATCATTTGTGACTTTTAAATCTCTAGAATCTAAAATCAATATCTTCCTAATTATAATTAACTCAATATGATAGATAAATATTTAATTTCAATTTTGATTGCCAAGCATAGCTTTTTTCTTTTTTTAATTTAGATTTTGTTTTATAATCTCTATTACATACATATAAGATCGAGATAGAAAAGATTTATATTAATTGAATCGAACTCACATGTATTGTACATGATAATTCTATCGTTATTCATTATATTACAAGCATGCACAATATATCAGATTTTTGGATGATTTTCACCCATAATCACCGTTAGTAGGGATGGCAATGGGGAGAACACGGAGTGGGTTGAGCTCAACCCGTAAATTTTAAACCATTCCGCCATGCCTCGCATGACAATTTCTTTCATTTTCAACCCGTCCCCATCCCACATAAAATTTGAATGTCACGCCCCGAGTCTACACCCTGAACGTGGTCGGCCCTCAAAAATCATTTCTGGTCCCAAGCTAACTACTTGGCCTGGCTACTCTACTCATCAGAAGACTTAAGCAATAATGATAGGCTAGAACTAACCACAACCACTAAATCGATGTCTGAAATTATAATAAAATAGACCAACTGGGAAGTCAACAATCTGAAAGAGATACTAAAATATTGTCTATCAGTCTATGAAGCTTTTACTAGTCATGACCAGAGAATGGGTACCATGACAGACCACGATTACCTCAAATTAAAAGAAAATAACTTAAACTGAAAGAACAACAATAAGGAGTCTCTGACTGCAAAGAGGTCTCACCACTGGCTAGTAGAAATGTTAGATCAACTAATGATACACTTACTGAAGAGCTCTGTCACCTGTATTTGTATCGTAAAATGATGCAGTCCAAAGGACATCCAGTACGTGGAATGTACAAGTATGTAAACTAGCCAAAAGCAGGAAAACCCAGGATACAGTGCTTAAATCACAGAACATAAGTAATGCATTATAGCAAGATATCTGATTTAATGCATAAATAAATGCAACTCTGTCTGTGTCTAGAAATAATATATACTATAGCTTGGTGAGTTGTTCTAACTAACAACCATCACTCTGAGTCTCGTGATGATACAACGTCTCGCCCACGTTGCTCGAGTCATCTCATACCTTGTCGGGAGTAAGGGATGAAGTGTTAGGGATCCATGTAAACTAGGTTATCTTAGTGGCATAAGAGGAGTTGTATATCTGGTGCAATCCTATCCTACGCTAGTTACGTAGTTTATGAGGTTGGAGTTATCTAAACTCGTACCCATATCGGTGTTCAATACTACTCTCAAAATATGCACTGTGCTCAATAACTGTGAAAATGTCTCACTTTAGGGGAAAACTGAAAATACACTACTTGGAGCCTTGGCTCTCTATATATTTTCTTTGAACTACGTTTACTCAAACTTATCTCTTAACTCAGTCTCAAGAGAATCTTTTAACTCAAACTATACATAAATTTGGGCAAATGCTTGTAGTAAACGAATCATTCTTCAATGCAAGTAAACACATGCTAGGGAAATAATTCTCGACTCAACTAGGATTCTTGAAACTGTAATAATTCTTCATGATTTAAAGAAACATGCTCGACAATGAAATTCTTATAATAAAAATAATATAATTATAATTAAATTTCATGGTAAAACTTTAGTATTTCTCAACAATTTCACTGGAATGAAACTGACTTGGCTCATGGCTAGATTTCTTACCAAGAAACGTAAAATAGGTACAAAAGTAGAATTTTAGGTGGCCTTACATACCCAGACACGAATTTTCTTGGAAATTTGGAGAGACTTTATCAAGTCATAACCCTTCTCCCTTTTTTCCTAATCACTATTCTTTGAATGATGTTCGTGAAAGTGAAAAAGAATAGCGTAGGTTATTGATTCTTAGGGTGAAGACGACCTCAAAACGATGATATTTTGGTCTAGGATGAGTGGGGAAAATACTAGAATGTCGTTACTTCTTAAAACTTAATGTCAGGTACCGTGGTAAAGCAAGTCCGCGACGCGGACATGTCACACTTCAGTTCATTTTGTTAACGAAAACTTAAAACGCGTTCAAAAATTATTTTTCATAAAATAACACATAAATCGCATTTGTCAAATGCTGTAAATTTACGTAAATCATTTTCCGATCGATTTTTTAATTCCGTAGAAATAATGGAACCAAAATTAAGTGCAAGTCCGCGATGCGGACATGTTGCACACTTTTCTGGAATTGCGTTTTTGCCTCAAAAAATTATCTTTCGGTCCGGTTATTCTAAAAATCAACCAATACCATTTTCCCACACAATTTTTTGTGCTAATCGCATTTTCGGCATCATATTTGCCAAAAGAGTTTGGGAAGATGCGTTATGAAACGTTCTCTCATCTTGGTGTATTTTGGTAATTTCTAGGGTGTAACATTGAAGTTCTTTTATTTTTTTAATTGAATTTAATGTGAAAAATAAAAATTTATAATTTATTTTTATTTTTATTTTTCACTAATTAACATTTCAACAACTAATTAATTATTTCTAGTTGACATTTCAACAATTGTTTCTTAATCATTAATTAAAAGGTTCTAGTTAATATTTCAACAACTAATAATTTACCGGATATGTGTAGTTTAAATTTTAGCAGAAAAATTAAATTAAAGTCAATGTTTAATATACAAAATTTATATCTTTGAGTTTTACTAATTATAAAGATTTAATTTTCATCGAATTCCTATTTGATTCTTTAAACCCGCAACGCGCCCCGTATTAATTTTAAAAATAGTTACTTCGACCCACTCCACACCATATAACTTTAAATCTACCTCATCCCGCATAGCTCTAAATTCACTCTGCCCTATTATCATTCCTATCCATTAGAGCGCTTATTTTTAAACATTGATTATATTTTGAGTAATAACCCTAAAAGTTACGTGGTATTTTTAAATTTTTAAAAAAACAACTTTATGAATTGGGAAAAAGAAAGTCAAGAAAGGAAAAAATTTAGTCCAACAGGGATTACACATTATAGGAAGAAATTCCAAATAGCAATTTTGAATTTGAAAACAAGCGTTGATTTCAAAACTAGCGTTGATTTCAATGGGGAAATAAAAATTGGACCTGGACCGATTGAATTTTTGACCCACAATTGTCACACGAGAAAAAAAACTTTGATCAAAAGATAAAATTTTAAATTTTTTCTGATGAACGACAAATATGATCAAAAGTTCAAGATCACTAATTATTCTCGTAATTCGTGCCTTTATTTCTGCATTCCATAGTAATGTTGGCATGGGCTGGCCTGCAGTTGTCTAGCCCACGAAGAGCTATAAAATGAAATAAGAAAAAAACACACACAAATGTTTGGTTTTCTTCATCAAATATTGATTCAAAACGTTCTTGTTTTACGAAATTCTAGAATTCACTTTCCTTTTTAACAACATACACTAGAGCTGTATACCAATCAATTTGATTCATTTTTAAAATTTATCAATTTATTTTATCAGTTATTGATTTGTAGATATGCTAAACCATTAAGATATTAGCTTATCGATTATTGATTTATCAGTTATTGATCGTTATAGGTTCAATTATTGATTTAACCATTAAGATTTGACACAATTTTTCTTTATTGAAAAGTACTTAGAAGCAAGGTAACAAACTAAATTAACCATATACATGAATTAACAGATTACATTTCACTCGAAAGTAAACACTGTCACATTGTAAAATAATTGAGAGTTTAAGACAGTAAAAAATAAAAGTATGAAACTTTCAAGGACTTTATATACCAAATGGTACAAATATAATATTTTAATTTACTATCGGTTTATCGACTAACCAGTTAAGGAAAAATTAAAACCGTTAAGAATCGATAATCCAATAAAAAAAAATTAAACTATCACCAAAACCAATAAACCAATAACCCATTATACGATTTGATTAATCAATTTCGATTTGGTTCATGAACAACCACAACATGTACATTAAACATATATTTATTGAGAGACTAATCAAGTATTGTGAGGGATGAAACAGACATTGATGTGAGACTTGCCACTCAATTTATTCCTAAGAGAGAAAACTTTAAATATTTGGGGTCCATCATCCAAAGTAGTGGCGATATCGACGATGATGTCACACATCGTATTGGGACAACATGGACTAAATGGAGGCTTGTCTCTGGAGTACTATGCAATAAGAAAATACCACCTAAACTCAAAGGTAAGTTTTACAGAATGGTGGTTAGACCGTTTTTGTTGTATGAGGTGGAGTGTTGGCCGATCAAAAACTCACATGTTCAGAAGATGCAAATCGCAGAGATGAGGATGCTACGATGGATGTGTGGTCATACTAGGAGGGATAAGATTAGGAATGAGACCATTCGGGAGAAGCTAGAGGTGGCCCCCGTGGCTGATAAGATGAGGGAATCGAGACTGCGATGGTTTGGACATGTGCAGAGAAGAAGTACTGATGCTCCAGTTAGGAGATGCGAGAGGTTGGATTTTAGAGTTATACAAAGGAGTAGAGGTACACCGAAGAAGTATTGGAGGGAGGTAATCAGACAAGATATGGCGAGACTTGATCTTACTGAGGACATGACCCTAGATAGAAAGGAGTGGAGGTCGCGGATTAGAGTAGCAGGCTAATAGGTTAGTAGGATTAGGTTGATATCTGGTTTTAGGATATAGTAGGATAGTAGGATTAGTCGCGTTTTTTATATCCTGGATTGTCATTATTCTTCATATATATGTTGATTTTTTACTATTTTACACACTACCATGTATTTTTTGTTATTAATTGGTCTTCCTGTTTCCTTTCCCTTTTTTTTTCCATATCTAGTTATTCTGCTTACGGGTTTTTAAGACGAGGGTTTTCAGGAAACAACCTCTCTACCTCTGAGGTAGTGGTAAGGTCTGCGTACCTTTTACCCTTTCCAAATTCCACTTGTGAGATTTCACTAGGTATGTTGTACTAAGCAAGTATTGATGCATTAGTAAAATTAGGCAAGCCCCTACCATCTTTTGACTAACGTCCATATTGTAAACTGGTGCATTTCCTTTCCCACCAGATCAAGTATTTATTGCTTTCAACGTAGTGCTGAAATCTAGATTGTGGATATTCTAGTTTCAAATTTAATAAAACTCCACATGTGGCATCATACTTTCATTGGTCAAAAACAATGTACCATTTCAACATACTACTATGAATAAATGGTTTGTCCTACGAATCCAACTTGTTATCAAGGCGTGGAGTGTTTAGTGAACGATCTCGGAATGGAAACTCCAATATGCAAGAATTTGATGCAGTTATGCTAACAGAAACTATAAGGGTTAACTCGCTCCAATCTATCTAGTTTTAGCTTTCAATGACCTAGTTGAATATAATAGTTACTTGAATAAGAATTTACTTCATTAAAAGAAGCAAGTCAGTCCTTAAAAGGATGTTATGAACCTGTGATACAGCTTCTCCAACACTATGGAAGAAATCAAGCTCGTTTTTAGTCTCAACAGTAGGGTACAAGTTCATACGTGTATGTATTGCTTCTTTTTAAAGATCCATATAACTGATAAGGAGAACCTAAAGCATAAGCTTTTGGTTCCACAAACAAAATGTATAAAATCAAAACCAGTGAAGAAGACATATATGGCAGAAAAATTCACAGCAAAGTGTAACCTCATTTTGAAGAAGGGAAAAGAAAGACTGAACTATTCCACTGCACCAATTTAAGTCAGGTCATTTATCTCAAGCCATAGCTCAATAAAATTATGAGATACGAAATCCTAGTATATCAATTCAAACAGATGAACGGTGAAATTTTACCAATAAAAGTAGCAAATTATGAAAAGGCAACTGCAAAATATATCATAAAAAGGAGGAAGAAGAAGCAACATGCAACAAACAGAACAACTGAAGAAAAATTACAACAGGCCAAAATCTCTAAACTTCAGTCTCAAATATATGAATAAATCACCGGAGTGAAAAGGGAGGTTTTTTAATTTCAGGAGAAAAGCTCAATCAGTTTTGCCTCTCACGAAACTTAGATTGAATAACCCAAAAAAATTTGATGAGAAAATTCACCAAAAACCTCCAAGTAAAGATAGTGATAGTAAAACTCATAAAAGGAGACGATAAGAAGTAAATCCACCAAACAAACAAAGGAAAAGAAGCGGAAAGAAGAAACAACATAAGTGAAGAAAGGAAAAATGCACCTTTTTCTTCTTCAGTTGCAGAAACTTCTGCAGATGTAGCAAACCAATTGAATACAGATTTACTTTTAACTAAACATATAATAGTGAATGGATGCAGATGTGTTTGCAGTACCACATAGCAATCTTAAATAGCCGCGCGTGGATCATTTTTAAATATGACAGGAACACCCTTGGTCGTCCAAGGGAACTCCGTCTTATTTAGAATGATGACACTATTGACCACTTGGTGCTTCTCTAATACCTCGCCTCTTGTACAACACTTTTGCTATAATATTTACTTGCACTATCTAATAAGAGAAAGAGCAAGACAAATGGTGTCCAACTCACAACTCTTGCTTCCCTTATAATATTAGGAATTTACATCCAGCCAACAGCCATTGACAAACTTACAAACATCACTAAGAATAGATAGCTCAGAAGTGATTAAACTGAATAGCACCACCAACAAGGTGATGAGGAGAGAAACTCTCAGAACTTCTATTCAACTCCTCCTTCCCCGACTTAGAAGAAACCAACCTCTGGAAGTAGCTCCAGCCATTTCTGTTTGCACTTTCCATCCCATATCCAGTCCATACTAGCTCCATGCCCTTTCTCCACTCCACTGGCAATACATTTTACATTTCCTACCGATAAGATGATTCTAAAACAAGACTAAACATAAAAACCATTCCAACTTTTCCTTCTTTACTTTATGGGATGAGGAAGGCAAATGTTTCCCCATTTAACTTTAGCTTTCACAAAATTACATAAATAATGGAGTAAAAATGATATGGTGGAATGGCAAATTCATACCAGCATTGAGATAAGAAAATTATTACATTCAAGAGAAGGGGATAGAGGGTGGAATTACACTGGAAAACAATCACCAAATACCAAAAAGGAAAAAGGGGGGAGGGGGAGCAAGAAACAAAGCTAAAAAGAATGCCAATGGCTGATTTTACCACAAAGCATCAATCAAAGGCAACTAGGACTACTATCAGCATCAGCAGCAGCTGAGCTCGAAGAGCCACTGCTAGTAACGCATGCTCCTCGCTTCTTTCTCTCCTCTTCATATTCAGGATCATCTGTGGGCAATTCAAACCTACACACGGGACAAGAATTCCTCGAACCCAACCACTGAACTATACAATCATCATGGTAACCATGACCACAGGGCAAATTCTTTGCCATCTCGCCCACATTCACTACATCTTTACAAATGGCACATGCCATTACCTCCTGCTCTTCCTTGATCACCAATGTATCAAGACTCTCAATTGCACTCTTGGAAGCTGGTGGAGCTCCTCGTCTTCCGCCACCATCGCTCTCAGCTAGGGTTTGCAGTAAAGCTTCATAACCCGCTGCGTCCACATAGTCGCCAGGGTTCCCAATGTAGCCATCGCCATCGGGAACTTGTAATCGGAGCTCAATAGAGTGGTCTTCCAGTCCCATGAGAATATCTGCCCAGTCAAGAATCCGGCTGCGCCGACTGGCGGCTCTGACGGCGAAGTCACGTAGCCGGAGACGGAGCACATCCCTCCGCCTTCGCCGAAGATCCTCTTCATCATCATCACGATTCTCGACTTCTTCATCTTCATCACCATCACCATCATCATCGTCGTCTTCATCCTCCGATTGGCTCCGATTCCCGCGATTTTCTCCGTCTTCGCCATTTCTAACCCCGATTTCATTATCCTCCTCCTCTTCATCGTCATCATCATCTTCGTTTCCCCAACCGTCCATCTCGACACGGAGGTAATCGTCATCGGAAGGATCAGCGTGCTCAGAAGGCGGGGGAGGTGGCGCGTCGTTGTCACGCGCCGCCTCAGCGATGAGACGAAGTACCTGGATGAACTGATTACCGAAAGTAGGGTCATCGATCTGATCGGTAGCAGCCGCGACGGGCGAGACAGAAACAACACGTGAGGGTACGGACTCGACGAAGCCACTCTTGCAGTTGTTGCAGATGACATCGGGAAGATCCGGTAGGGTTTCGACGGCAACCCGTGCCTCACACTGGTAGCACCAGTAATCAGGATCCGACCCGGTAGGTGCAGGGACTGAGGGGGTCTCGGCCATTGTTGGAGACTTTTGGTAGGGGAGAAAGAAAAAAAAAACAGAAAGATGAGAAGCGAAAAGATTGAAAATTTATGTGGTTTAATGGTAAGAATCTTATGATAATTACAGTCGTTGGATATGATGACTATTCGTTCATCCAACGGTTAATAACTTAGTTGGAATGAGACTATTGACTAACACTTTCAAATGCTTTCTACTTTATTTTAAAATGTATTAAGAGGACTATTTTCTCTTTTTAAATACATTCTGCTTTTTAAAATAATATTATTATTAAACTTTTTTTCTTTTAAAAGTACTTTAATGGAAATAATTTTCTTTTCTTCTTGAATCTCAATTTAATAATTAAAATAAAAAGTTCATATCCCTTTTTAATTGATAATATAGGTTAACTCATCATTAATTTTTATTTAGATAACGATATAACGAGTTTTAATAAAATAGAAAATATTTATTGTTGTTTTTTTCGAATTGAAGTAGCGTAAGCATTTTCTAATTAAAAAAAATTGTTAGGAAAAGAATGTGTTTCAAAAATAATGTTATATGTATTTATTTTAAGAAAGAATTTTTTTAACCCATTACGTAATAATAAGGGTATTTTCACTCAGTTAGTAATATTACGGGTATTTTTGATCAATTAAGTAACAATAAAGATATTTTTAGATCAAATTATGGACAACAAAGATATTTTTGGATCAAACTATTAATTTATAGCATTTTAATTCAATTTTGCATAATGCAACTTTTTTTTAAAACTCTTTTCATTTAATGTAGATAATTATTATAACTTAAAAGAATTACTTATGATTTTATAGCATTCTCTCCTCTTTCATTCCCCTCTCTCGCCTCTCTCTTTTTCTCGTCTCTCTTCTCCTCTCTTGCACGCATCTCTCTCTCCTTGCTTCATC
>JBCEWC010004298.1:0-27666 GCA_038996855.1 Solanum aculeatissimum | reverse complement strand
CCAAACTCCAACAAATTAATACCACAAAATATATTTTATAATGAATAAGTGAGAAATATTGATAATTGAGAGAAAATATAAGAGAGGAGAATTGTTTTGTGGAAAAATTGAAGCAAAATGGTTATATTTATAGTGTTAGGGGGGGTAAGGGGGTAGGGGGGTGTAAAGGGGGGAGGGGAGGCCATAGAGTCGTTAGTGGGCCCCCCCCAACGGATCAATTGCTGAGAAATGGGCCAAATGACACTATAGCCGTTGGAATTGCTGGAATGAACAGTTCCGGTCCGGAACCGGAACTTAACGGAATGGAATAACCGGAAAATCCCCTTGGCAGTTCTGGTACCTGTTTCGGTACCGTTGGAACCGGTTCCTTACCGGTTCAATCGGAACCGGATTAACCGGACCAGGAATCGGTCCGGACCGGAGGAAAATTAGTCCGGCTGCCATCCTTACTTGGAACTCTTTAATTGTGCCTTAGCTGATGGCTTGTGTTTTTCTCATAGTATATATGTATATATTAATATTTGTTGTTGGGCCCGAGGCCTCGATATTGGAGCAACTTGACCCCAGGTTAGTCCTCCTAGCTTTCACCTTTGTAATGGTGTAGGTTCATTTCCTCAAGATTTTGTGTCACTTTTTTGGATACTGGGATGTCATGTATTACATTGGTTGTTCATGCATATTGTTTTGTGGTACGATCTTGGTCATGTATTGAATCATCATTTTGTACGGGAGTAAGAGTAGTGAAATGGTTTTCTATACTATAGATATGGAACTCACTTTAGATGGATTCTATGTGATGGATACCTACTGGATATCCAACTAGTTTTTATCGAGATTCATACCACTTGGATTATGTATTTATCAGACTTGATAATTCAAGATGTCGAGGATATACTCTTTTCTACTTCAGACTATGAGAGGTATTTGGATGACCTCAACTTTTCATGATTTAACTAGCAGACACATCAATGCCCTCCTACATTTAGTAGCTACTATTCCTCCAATATCACCAATGAAGATGATTATTATGATAAGACTTAGTGTGGGCCCAAGCAGTGTGTACAAGTGTCCCAAACCATCATAGTTCTTCATACCAAGGATATATTATTTCAGGTAAAGGATACTATGGTTCCTACGTTGCTAGATGGGATGGGGTAGGTCATATGGAACTTATGATCACATGATAAAGAGAGAGATCATGCATTCACATGCATTATCATCCCTAGTATATCATTTGTTAATTGGTCCCCCGATAATATGGGGTGCCAGTTAGGATTCTGTTTGCTATTTTTACTGTTGGTGGTATGGGATGCCAATTGGTTTTGTTTGCTTATACCTGCACTACCTATAGTATTCTATTGTAGTGAATTGTTAGCTATGATAGGTATGATCGTCTTTTTATGTTTAAGTGGTGCTCATCTAGGTGGTGTCAGACTAGTTCCTAGGTTGTTTGATTAGCCCAGACTCTGTAGTTATTCTTTATTGTTATTGTCGATTTGACTTCATAACCTATATTTCATGCTAGCAGATGGTAGAACTGATCCTTCTTGGTATGCTTCCTATATTCTTCTCATCATCCTACTTATTTACTTGCTTGCTAGATTGGCTATTATCCTATACTTGCACTTTACTTGCCTTATTTTCATGATACTTATGCTTGCTTTAGCTATGGAGCTCAATCGACTTATGCCTGCTAAGTACTTTGTCTGTGGAGCTCAATTGGCCTATGCCTGCTAAATACTATTTATTTGGTATGCTTATTACCTTTTGCCCCTACAGAACATGGTGTGCATCCTTGCTGTTGATTTCTTATCATGTAGAGTTAGCTGAGGATTTCAGAGATCTTGGTAAGCTCCTAGCATCTGAAGTTGTCGATTTTTATCTTATTGCTTTGGGATCATCTTTATTTTATATTTAGACATAGTTTGTACTGATGTTGTATTTGAAAAGCCTTGTACTCTTACTTTATGTATTAGGAGCTCAAATACTGACAGATGTCAGGTCTTAGGATGGTTTCATATGTTTTTTATTTAACATTTATATCTATTACCTTTATTGTAACCCTTTTTACTTAATAGGATTGTCTTCTATTGGGTAGCTCATTGTATATGGTTTTGAATTACAGGTTAGGCTTACCTACTGATGGATTGTGATAGGTGCTATCACGTCTTGAGAAATTAGGTTATGATAGTTTGGTATTATAATTTTAGGTTAACCAACATCATTGGTATGAAAGCAATGCCTAGTAAAGTCTTGCGGATAAGTGTGTAGATGTTTGTATCCCATACTCAGAAGGCTATAGGGGCATTTGTAAAGAATTTAGGTTCTTGATCCCTTGTCACTTGGTTTACCTTGAATAATCTCTAAAGCTACTTTCATGGATTCCACTCTTCTTTGGATGGATAGCACGAGTTTTCCTGTGGACATGTCTGAGGCATCAACACATCCGACTAGAGCTACGATGGGTGGTTCTCAGACTGGAGACAAATCAATAGTTCCTCAGCAAGGTTCAACATCTGTTTCAGACAACTTGGGTAAATTTCTTGAGTTGATCGAACATACTCTCCAACTTATTTCTTACAGAGTTGGATTTGAGCTAGGATTTTGTCAGGGGATTGACTCTATCACTCCGTTTGGCATCGGAGTAGTTGGTGGTAGCTGGGTCTATTATTCCTCAGGTTGTGAGTCATATAAGGTCCATAGAGCGAGCATGCCTTGACACCTTCAATTGTGGTTATCAAATTAATAATCTTCCTCTTCCCTTTCAAACCTAGTAGCCTTATAATCCTTGGTTCCCATGGCTATGGAATTTTAGATCATGAGTTCTCATTATTTGTATCTAGGTCTTCTCTATATTTTCAATGATAGGCTCAACAACTTTGGGGTCATGGGACCCCAGTTTAGTTAGTTAAGGGAGATCCCTTGGGTGTTAGAGATGATTTATAGTTTTCCAAGAGCAGATACTCTCATGGTAGGTCCACCTGGAGGTATCAATAGGATGGGCCTCTCTATATTATAGGTCAGAGGGTGTGGGATGCAACATTGGCCGCCTTAGGCTAAGGTATTATAGACTCGAGCCTTACTTATCACGTTGGCTATTATTTTTTAGGTTGTTCCTCTTAGGGTTAATATGACTGTGGTGCATTTAATCATTGGTAGCAAGATTTCCCTATGGGAGCTTTGATATTCCAGGAAAAGGTTGTTGGGCCTTATCACATATGTAGGGAGTTAGACCACTGGGCTAGACAGTTCCCCTAGCAAATGACTATTGGACAACCTGCTCAGCCAGACTAGTGTTAGGAGTTCATGTCGTATCCATTTAGAGATGGCATTTAGTGTGTTCCTAGAGGTAGTTCAGGTGATTAGACTGAGGTCGATTATGATTCCTCTTATGCTTTTAAAGTTCAGATAAAAGACATGACTCCAAGTACTAAACATGATGGTGTAAATTCTTTTCCAGGTCATTTCTTGCTTGTATTATGTGGTGTTGGGGTCTCCATACCCATCAGTTCTTTCTTAAAGTTTACATTCATTGTATGGCTATTATTTTAGTTCTACTTAGACTTGTGTGTATCTTGGTATTGTAAGTCAAATTCTTTTTTTAGTAGTGGATTGTATTGATATTCAATTTACATTTGCTGTAGGGGTAGAAAGGTTCTTGTAGTAGTGCTTAATTTGCTGCTCTGGTTAGTTTTCATGATCTCTTGCCGGTTGTGCTTATTATAGTACGTTGCTTTTGTTGTTGTTGTCAGCTAGTATGAGGTTGTTGTCGAGAGTAGTATGTGTGATAGGTATGACTCTAAGGGGGGGGGGAGTTCTAGTAGGTATGGACTTTGGTTGGGTAGTAGCCTAGTAGGCTAAGAATTTGCCTTAGCCTTATGTTATTCCCTTGGTTTTGAGGTTTATAACTTGTGGGTTTATATTGCTTTGGGGGTGGACTTTGATAGCACTAGTAGATATCTTCCCTCTTTGTCATAGTCTTGTTCTTCAACTACAGTACAATGTATTTTGTTTATTCGGGTCCCCGAGTTCTCTTCTTTCAAGTATTTGCCAAATTTGTTATGGCTAGCTAGGTATTGGGAGTGTGGATCCTTTAGGGATCTTAATTAATACGGTGGTTGGTTCTCTGTGTTGATGATGGTATCTTTAATGTGAAGGATAGTGCGTTGGAGTTAAAATGGTAGTGTCTCGTAATTGTTTTAGACTTTGTGGTTATGGGTTGATGTGGTTGGTTGTTACCTACCAGCTTAGTAAAATTTAGATTAAAATTGTTGGTTTTGAAAGATAATCAGCTTAGTAAATTTTTAGATTAAAATTGTTGGTTTTGAAAGCTAAGTGTGAATTCAAATTTCTACCCTAGTGAGGTTTCTTGTACTAATTGTTATTGTTGCTTGACCTTCAATTATTATGTATGATTCCTCTAAAGCTAGAGCTATGGAGTTGTCAAATGAGATTCAGACTACCTTGGAATTATCATAATAGATAAGGATTGATAGGATGTTTTTATTATATTAAAATGATAAATTTAGTGTCAAGATCAGTAATTTGGATGGTAAATCTATTTCGGCTCCTTCTAGGTTCTATATTTCCCAATTAGGTGGTATTAACGTGGTTTTGATTTTGTTGGGTGGTTCTGGTGATTTCAGATATTTCTAGTATAGTTGAGTGAAGTATAGTGATAGAGAAGGATTAAAAGAGTTTTGTAGTTCATGAAGCAAGTTGGGATTTTATTCCAAGCTGGAGTTCTATCTGACATTGTTCGCTTCGCAGGGGTGCTTATGGATCTAATAGAGAATGCGGGCCCAATATCCTCTTCCTTTCATGCATGAGACTATGATTGTCCTTGACTTTTGTGGATGAAAGTCCTTTTAGTAGTGATGTTGTAATGACCCTCCAGGCCATTTCCTTCGCTCCTTGTTCTTTTTAGCTTTTAGAGCTATTCAGTAGAGATCCTAGACATTTATGACTTGCTATTACTGATAGTTTAGTTTTCTAGTCATTCATTTGGTTTTTATACTAGTTTCCATATTTTTGGAGCTTCTAGAGTTGGAACAATTGACTTTGGTCAAAACTCTAGGAGGATGGACTCAAAATGGAATTATGACAGTTCCATCAGCTTTGGAATGGTCAAATTAGCTACACCCATGGTTGGCTTGAGTATCGAGGTATGAGTTTAGGCTACTTAGTTTTTTGGCAGTTGAAATTTGGCCTAGATTTGATTTTTGTCAACATTCTTGGAAAATATGCTCAGATGAAAATTCTGACAGCGCGGTTAGCTCTAGAATGTCAAGTTTGGTCTAGAACGATCTTTCGTTCAACTCTTGAGGTTTCCAGACTCATGCTTAGCCCCTCAATGGAATTTAGTTGAAAATGGTCTTGGGAGTGAGCCCATATTTAGTTGTAATGACCTCATATGGAAATTTTTACTATGCTATTGAGTCTGAAACATCACATTTGGTAGGGTAGCATGGTCCATTTGCGCACACGAGATTCTGGATGAATTCTGAATACCGCGTTTGAAATTTTGGACTTTGCCCAAATTGTTATTGCAACAAAAATCTAGTGCAGGGCCATTTGTACTTAGCATTCACGGGCCCTGGTGCCACGATCTTTGAGGTCTCCCTCCATGTACTTTGCATATGAGGGAGCTAGTCCATAATTGTGAAGGTCCCTCGGTCAACCTTCCAAATTCGTAGGCTCCATTGGCCGCGTTCACGAGGCCTTTTTAGGGCTTGATATATATATTTCTCCTATTTTTGCAATCAAATTATTTGGGTGATTTCAAGATAGGTTTATATGCCATTTCAAGTCCAAAGAAGATGCTTCAAAGGTCTATCAAGAAGGAGTTTTTGTCAATAATCCATTGGGGAGCTAAGAAATTGGATTGAGACTTTCTGTTGAGGTAAAAAATTCAATTTAGCTAATGTGTTGGGGCTTTTTTGAACTGAATTTTTGTGGGATTTTGTAAGTTGATGAATTAAGCATTTGGAATCCATTTTCAGTGATTCTTAAGGGTATCCTACATGGAATTTTGAGAAGAACATTGTGGTGTGGTCAAAAACTTCATTTGAGGCTTCATTGGAGGTAATTTTGTCAAATTCACTATTGTTCCATCTTTTGAAACTCCTTTTTATTGTGAAATTATTGTTGACTTGAATTCCTCCACTTTGAGCTTGAAATTGCACCTCATATGGGGGTACAAGTCCTTGGTTATGTTGGTAACCTTTTACAAAGTTATTTTGGCATTCTTGTCATGGGCCCCACAATCTCATTTTTTACTCAATTGGGTTTAAGTCAGAAAATTATGTTCTTGGTATCAAAATGCTCGTACTGATTTGTGATTGATAATTTGATAGCATGACAACAATTGAAGGTATTTCGAGCATGGATAGATACCGAGAAGTGGATTTAGAGCACGCACGGTTGGCCTCCAAGTAGGCAGTGATCCCCATTCTTCACTAGGTTACTCTTAATACTTCATAGTATAAATTTTATAATTATTCAGACTGTATTCGCCATGTATTTCCCCCCTTTCTATTTTATTTTGTTTTTTTGTGAATTTTGGTCGAGCCTTAGACTAAGATAGGCCTCTAGGACATTAGATTGAGCTTGTGGTTATGTTGTATATCAATATAGGGTTGAGCCTTAGTTGCTTAACATAGATCTCAAGTGTCTTTGTATATCTAGTTAAGGACTCAAGTAGGACTATTTGAGGATGGTATACCATGAATTGGTGTCCGAGACCTTAGAGGCCCGTTATGGCCATGGATTTAACTTCTGTACTCTGTTATGGGTTGGAGATTTTTGTATTGGGGAAAGGCTTACTAATAGGTGATGTATCTTGTGTAGATTTTTAGATTCTAGAGTCTTATATTGGCTATATATTCATTTAGTTGGCTCACTTGTGGACTTGAGTTCTGGGCTTGTTATAGGCGATGATTATTGAGATAGATTTTGGTTTCTTGCTCATTTTAAGCCCCTTGGAACTCCTCAATTATGCCTTAGCTAATGCATTGTGTATTTCCATGGTATATATGTATATATTGATGTTTGTTGTTAGGCCCAAGGCCTCAATGTTGGAGTAGCTAGACCCTAGGTTAGTCCTCCTAACCTTCTCCTCTGGAGTGGTGTAGGTTTGTTTCCTTAAGATCTTGTGTTACTTGTTTGGATATAGGGGTGGCATGCATTGCATTGTCTATTCATACATACTATTTTATGGTGCGATCTTGGTCATGCATTGACTCATCATTGAGCACTGGAGTGAGAGTGGTGAAATGGTTTTTTGTATTACTAATATGACACTGATTTTGGACGGGCTCTGTGTGATCGATTCATACTAGATCTCTAACTGATTTTTATAAGAATTCATACCACTTGGATCATGTATTTTTTGAACTTGATACTTCAAGACGTTGAGGATGTACTCCTTTCTACTTCAGACTATAAGAGACATCTGAATGACCATAAAGTTTCATGATATGACTAGCCAGAACATCGATGCCCTCCTGCATTTGGCTATTACTATTCCTCTAGTATCACAAATGGAGATGAATATTATGATAAGACCTGGGAAAGCCTAGGTAGCGTGTGCGGGTATCTCAAGCCCCCATGGGTCTTCATGTTGAGGAGATATTATGCCGGATGAAGGACACTACATGTCCTACCTTGCTAGTCAGGCTAAAGTAGGTCGTACGACACTTATGATTACATGGGCAGAGAAAGAAATATCATGCATTGCATTCACATACATCATCATCCCCGATATATTGTTTGTTGCTTATAGGGTGCCATTCAGGGTTCTGTTTGGTGTTTATCGCTAGTGGTATGGGATGCTAGTTGGTTTTGTTTGCTTATACCTGCACTACCTGTGTTATTATGATATAGTGACATGTTAGCTATAACAGGTGTGATTTTCTTTTCGAGTTTGAGTGGTGCCTGTCTAAGTGGTGTTCTCATAGCCCGTTGGATTATCCCAGATTCTGTAGTTATTCTTCGTTGTTATTGCCAATTTGACTTCGTAACCTATCTTTTATGCTAGCACACGATAGACTTGATCCTCCCGGGTACGCTTTCTATATTCTTCTAGTCAATTTATACTTGCTTTATCTGAGGAGATCAATCAGCCCAAGCCTACTGAGTACTATTTTTTTGGTACTTATACTACACTTTTGCTCTCTATAGATCATGGTGCGAGTCCCTCTTGTTAATTTCTTGTCATGTAGAGTTAGCTGAGGATTTTAGAGATCTTGGTGAGCTCCTAGCTTCTAGAATTGTCGATTTTTGTCTTGCTTCTTTTGGACTTATCTTTATTTGTATTTAGAGATAGTCTATACTGATGTTGTATTTGAAATAACTTGTACTCTTATTTTATGTATTAGGATCTCAAATACTGATGGAGGCAAAGTCTTGGGGTGGGTTTGGTATGTTGTTTGCTTCGGCATTTGTATCTATTACCTTTATCGTGGCAACTTTTACTTAGTAGGGTTGTCTTTCATTGGGTATCCCATCGCCTATGATTCTGGGTTACATCTTAGGCTTACTTATCGGTGGGTTGGGGTAGGTGCCATCATAACTTGAGAAATCGACTCATGACAGAGCTATAATATAGAATCCAATATAATTCTCTACATTGGAAGGGGAGACTACTTGCCTAGTAGACTCCGTCAACAATTATTCATTCATTAACATTAGGTCTATATGTGTATCCACTAGCCTAGCGTTTAAGGCAACCTATGGTGGCAACATAGTTATAAGACTAGGAGCTTTTATTAGGGACCCCTTAGGTCAAGTCCCTACCCCAAGCCTAATTCAGTGTTAAGTTAAGACCCAAACTTTAAGTCATTAACATTGATAAAACCCATGGAGTGGCTCATGAACCTTAGGGATTCAAAATACGAAAATTGTCCTTATCACATGAGGAATCCATCATTTAGGTGAGAAAACCTTTCACCAATCATTCATTTAGTCATAAAAAGGGCTTCCATAATCAAATTCATAACTTTCATGATCCTTTAGTTGAAACCCTTATCATTCAAGTCACATTTCATTAGACCATAACGTAAATTAGGTGGGTTCAATGTATCAGACTTTAAAGCATGCAATGCAAAGGGATTATGCATAAACATTGGGAAATTTATCAATTGAAATGGCATTTAAAGCAACCCACCATGAAATTTCAAAACCTTGGATGGCCTGACATGAAAACACCTTGTAAATTATCAACTTCTTGTAACATAATATCAATTTGTAACAAAATACATTATATGACAGTGAATAAATCATAATACATACATTGGAAGTAAAATCATAAACATTCATGAAATTTCGTAGAGAAAACTTGGAGATTTTGTTGGAAAATACTTGGGCTCCATGGGTGGAAAGTACCCATAAATAAAACCTACATACCTTAGATAGAAATCTATGAAACAAACCCAAACTTTGAGAAGGAAGCTTGAAACCCTAGCCTTGACTTCAATGAAAATATTGGGAGCAATTAGAGAGTTTGGAACTTAGAATTAGGATAAGTGATTGGAATAAGGATGAATGGTGTAGTATTAGACTGATATGGGTAGTATTAAGAATCAAAATGACATAGTTTTGAACTTAGGATGCAAAAACAAAAATTCAAGAACACCCTTCATTTAAATTGACCAGACAAAACCACGAGCATGGTTTACAAGTCATAGAACCATTACAGCTCATAGAAAGGATTTTTGTCCTGATTACACCCCAAAAAATTAGAAACCTAGAACTTAAACCCTCATTCTACTAATTCATGTCTATGGTTCATAGTTCATTTTATGGGTCATAGATCCTCTCGTACATAGACTCCATACTTAGTTAAATTTTACCCATCACAATCCAATCCATGAGGACTATGTAAGATTCATACGATCAAGTATGCGTTTGTCCTGTTGGTCATAGAATGAGATCCTAAATCCAAACTTACCCATCACTAGTGCCTATCCATGAGTCCAGACTATGGCTTGTGGTTACAAAACAACTATGAGCCATAATTTAGGTTTCATGGAACCTGGCAACAAAACTAGAATTCTACATTCCTTTCCAAAGTCTAATTTTCTAACTTATGGGGCCTTAAAGAACTAAGACTTTATCCTCTTAAATAGAAGAAACAAGTTGGGAAAGCTAAAGTTGGGCTAAGTCCCCAAGATTTGAATAAATATTTAAAAAATTTCAAATTTTAGTTATGAGCATATAAATGAGACTTTTGGGAGTAGTATTGATCACCGATATGGGTAAGAGTAATAATAACTTGAACCTATAAACTATGTAGCTAGTGTAGGATAGTATCATACCAAAGTAATGTGACTTCTCACTTACCTTTGAGAAGGCCTATTAGTTGGATCCATAAGGTAAGTTTGTCCCTTACCCTAGAAAGGTATTGGATAGCTTTGGCAATATAAGCAAGATATTGTATCATCACAAAACTCATAGTGATGATTGTCTGTTAGAAAAACTTCCTTAGCTAAAGTATATTATTTTCATATATTGAGGTTACATTTATCTATGCATTAACTTAAATATTTCATTTACATTGCAGTACTATTATTGAGTTTGTCACAACCTGAAATTTGGGTGTGATGGCACTCACCTAACCCACCAAGGTGAGTTAGCCCAAAACTCAACAAATTAACAATAACATAAAACCAGAAGATAACAGTCTAATAATATAAATAAGCAGAAGAAATCAAACTACAACCATCCTGAGAACTAGTGACACATGTACAAGCCTCTAAATATAGAATACTCAAATGAAATACAAGTCTCAAATGTTTATTCCTCAAATAGAACAAAACATAAAGTGGGACCCTCAAAGGTCTGCTGGAGACATAAGTAGCTACCTCACAAATAATCCAAAAGCTCGATCCAACAATAGAAGTTTAGTAGGATGGACCGCGCTCACAACCTACAAAATGTAGCAAGGGGTGAGCACTAAATAACTGGGTACTCAGTGAAATGGAACTAGCCTAAAGTAAAGCAATAAAGAATACAAGTAACTCCTTAAATCTCAATCATAATCCGCCAGACTACAACCCTTCACTCAAGAAAAGTCCCAATACAATATAATATACAGATCAGAGTAATATAGATAAATTCATTATCTGGCATAGTATCTCAATACACAAGTATATAAGTAGATCCACACTTACTCAAGATCAGATATATAATAAGTATACAACCTCATAAATAATATACGATAATATCAACCAAAGATGATATGAGATAGAGTGGATGCCATGAAATATGCATAATGCGATGCACTGTCAAATAATTGTAATGCATGTCTGTCCTATGATACACATCTGCTGACCAGATGACTGCCTCAGTCGAAACTCATGGGGGCTACACATGGACCATGTATCCACCAAAACCAGTTCCCTTATGAAATAACTTTCATATTTAGCTGGAACCATTTCCCTTAGACTTTTTATTTCTTTTTTTCTTTTTCTCTAGCCGAAACTATTATCCTTTGGCTTTTCATTTTCAATGGATCATCAAGCAACCACATAATAATGACAAAAAGTCATGCTCATGGAAATGGAATATGAAAGATATCCATATATATCATGTATCTCAACAATAGAAATCGATTAATTCTCAAGTGTCTCAATATCACCACAGTCTCAATATATCAATCATATCACAATATAAGAACCATCTTGCTATCAATATTGGATGATTCAGAAGATCACATAGGTCACAAATCCACAATTAGTTTATAAGTCAATATATCACCATATGAATAATTATTCTATCCAAAATATCATGATCAAACCTACAATGATACAATTCTACCCCCAAAGCACTCAATTCCACGCACATAAGAGTATACAAAGTTCATTCATATTTAACAAAAGGTTAGAAGTCCACTTGTCTCAGCTAAAGTCTCGAATCAAGTCAAAATCACCGCTTTCCCCCTCTACGGTACTCCAACTCATCAAAATTTATTCAAATATGATATCACAATCACATATCAAATCTAATGACACCAAAATTAATTAATTTAGAGAAAAAGGATAAAATGGTCAAAAATTTTATGTCAAAAAATATTGTTAAAAATTAAAAATTAAAGCATGAAAATATTCCCAAGGTGATAGATGTTCAACATTAAAAACAATTTTGAAAACGGGGCTAAAATGAGGGAGAACTCAACTATTAAAGTTTGGAAGTCAAAGTCCGAGAAATTCCCAATTTACACCATTAAAATCCCAAAATTATAAGTTAAAATCATGAATTAATCAATGTAAACTAATGAAATTGGTTAGAAAATAGTTACCTAATCGAATTGCCTTGAAAAACCCTGAAGTTCCTCTCTAAAACAAAGCTTGGATTGTTAAAAATGGTGAAAATGGGTTTTAAAATGTATTTTAATGACTAGCACTGTTCAGGAACTAAATACACTCCACGAACGTGATTGGGGCCCACAAACTCGGAGGAGAACCAGGTACACCTTCGAGAACGCGGAGGCTTGGACCACAAACACGGAGAGGAACTAGGTGCACCACCGCGAACATGGACCCCTGGGCATGAATATAGAGAGGAAACAGGTGTACCTCCGCTAATGCGGACCCTTAGGCACCAATGCGGAGAGTAAGTGGGGGCTCCACTAGAAACTTGCACCAACAATGCACAACTAGAATCAAAATTTAGAATGGGCACTCTGAACTCATTCGGAATTAGAATTTCACAAACGAAATATATATCCATACCAGAAACGGTGATCTGAACTCAATGAAATCGTCATAATCCGAGTCCAGAGCCTCCTTGGCCAGAACCCGAGAAAGGTTGTTTAAACTAGTTTCGAACTAAAAAACTCAAAATATTCATGAAAGTTCTAAAAATTATAATGAAGTCATTTGTAGCATTAGTTTCACCACTCAAAACCACTCCAACTGACGAAATTTTGATACGAGCCCCCCAACTTTGAATATTTATCAAAGTCAAACCTATGATCCAAAATGAACTAGAAATGAAGATTTGGGCCTAAAATCTCTATTCTAACTCTGAATTTAGTTCTACAAGTTTTCCTAGACCAGATTCAACATTTCGATACTGATGGAATCAATAGAATCAAATTTTGACACTCAAACCACAAAATAACCTCAAAATTAAAATTTTCAACTTTAAGCCTTTTAAAACTCTTTCTATTGCAAAACTCTAACCTTTTACAAGATTTTTAAAATTCTACTTTTAGACTTATCCATGAATGATCCAAGGAAATTTTTAGGAAGGGCAAAATAGTAATTTGATCATAAATACCAGAAATGACCTTCAAGGTCATTATAGAGTTACTTTTGAGTTAAGCCTTAAGTTGAGCATTTTACCCTGCAATTCTTTTTAACCATTTTGCATACTCGTATATTTTATGTATCGACGTCCTTTGGACTTGCATCATTTTATGATGCAGAACATAGGTGACCGAGTTCTTCTGTAGGCATATCGCTAACGATCCAAATGTCTACTTAGCTATTGATTGGTATACACCCTAAATTATTCTAACTTAGAGAAGTTCATAAGCCTAAGAATTGGATTTGGTTCTACACTAGATGGAAATCTATGAGCAACATCTATAGCCCATAAATCAATTTATGAACTGTGGGTAGGGGTCTCATACATACCTTTAACACTTGGCGATGAATGGATTCAAGTTGAGTCTACAAGTAGGTCTAAAACCTATAATTTTCTTCTATGAGTCATAAATAAGGGTTCGTAGAATCCAGTCTTAAAATGTTGTGAAGTTTTTCCAAGTGTTGGATTGATCCATGAGTAGGATCTATGACCCATATTCTATTCTACGATTCGAAGAACGTGTTTTGTGGTTCTCGAATCCAAAAGCCATAGTGTTTGAACCTTTGACCCTTCAACAATATGAAACCCGTATATATCCATAAAAGGGACTGAGATCCATAGATACTTGGTCTTAGACCCAGCCATAAAAGGTTCTAGCCTTCTACGAAAGAGTCATCTATGACCCGTAGACTGGACCATGATCCATAGATGAAGTTTTGTGATTTAGTGTGGTAGTTTTAATGAGGGACTATTTTGTTTTTTCAATTTTTTTAAATTCAAAATCTGGTCATTTGGGGTTACTTTGAGCCCCTTATCAGTACCCCATGACCTTTTTGTCTTATTAACACATAGACTATTTGAGAGCAAAGATTGGAGTGAAGAAACAATACTAGAGTTCAACCTACATTCTTTGAGTTTTGACTGTAATCTATAGATTCCAAGTATGTAAGGCTATTCAGAGTGTTGGATTGTGTTCATCCACGTATCCAGTATCTAGATTTCTCATAATTGACTTTCATTTGAGTTTTACCCTAATTCATGAGTTGAGAATTGAGTTCATAAATGTCATTTTGAGTTTTCTTGTTTTAAATTGCATATTTATGATATCCATGCATCGAGTAGATGATTGAGATTTGTATTCATGCATTTCTTCGCCTGAGCCCAAATAGAGTCGATGTTCATGATGTCCCTATGCATAAGCTAATGTTGAGATAAATATTATTTATGCATAAAATAAATAATTATTTTCAATTGAGGCAATGCATGTTTTAAATGTGTTTGATAAAAATTGAGCATCGATTTAAATGATGTTTTGAGTAAGATATTTTTATGATGATGTAACTTATATTTTATAGATCGATGAAAATAATGATGATGATGATGATGAGTTTGATATTTTTAAAAAATAAAAATCCTAAAGACTAGATGAGATGATGACATAAGCATATATATTTGGAGTAGTATTGAGCACCGAATTGGGTGAGAGTATAATTAACTCAAACCCCATAAATGACATAGCCAACGTAGGATAGAGGCATATCTTTTCTTATCCCAAAAGAGGACTTTGATGTTTGGATCCATTAATATTGATGTCCTTTATCCTGGAAAAATATTGGATGGATGTGTCAATGGCAACACTTCATTGTATCATCACTAGCTCATAAGTGATAGTTGACGGTTAGAGAAAATCCCTAATGAGGGAAGGTTGTACTGGAACAATAGGTAAGGGTTAGTAATGTCACACTATGGAGATGGATCAAATAACATAGTGATATTTACCTCTCACCTGGATCAAAGGTTTTGGTAAACTTGACTTATCATTCTGCATGATACACACTAGAAAAGATTATGATTATCTGGTAATAGCGAGTTAGGAAATCATGGGGAACACAACACCCTAGTTACTTCTTCTACTGATTCTACAACATTTGCACTAGTATAGGTTTACTTTTCTATAAAATCATAAAACCTCCCCTTTTCGAGAGATAACTAGGTTAATTGCCTCGAATTGCTTTGAATTATCCTAAAGTCTACCAAATTCCCTGTGGCTTTGACCCTAACCTTGGTTAGGTTATATTACTTGACAACAACCACTTTAACCTTCAAAATGAAGGTGTAGCTTAGGCGACATTATGTATTTTGGCGCCTTTACTGGGTAATACAGCTAGACTTGTTTAATTCAAGTAGTTTGGGAGTTAATCCTTATTTCTCTAATTTTATATTTTCATTGTTTTTGTTTTGTTTCGGCGTATAGGTGTAGTTTATGCACAATACTCAAAGTCGAGGAAATCCCTTGACTCTGTTTGACCTTGAGATCCAAAGGACGCTAAGGAGAATGGCCCAAGATAATGCGAACAATGTTGCAAATGATTAAGTAAATGCAAAACTAAATAATAAAAATGGCAATGACCCACCCTCACTAAATCCACCACCACAGGTTCTTTTAGTCGCGACTAACCAATGGAATCAATATCGGCTTGACACTATGACAATGGATATCATGGGAGCTATTGTATTACCTCCACTGCTAGATGACTTAAAGTTCATCGTGTTGAATGAGTTGCTAAACATGCTACATAATCATGAGTTGTTTGCGGGCTTATCTCAGAGCATCCACAAAACATATATAAAATGTTGTGTTTGTCTATAAGAGCATGATCGAAAACTCGAATTTATTTATGGATGTCGTTGGGCTCTGTGTTTTCCCACTTTCTCTGACAGGCAATGCAACATTATGGTTATCTGAGCTTCTATAAAGTTCAATCACCACTTGGGAAGAACTGCAGAAGGCTTTTTTGGACAGGTTCTTCCTTATCTCAAAGAAGCTAAAGTTGAAAGCTTAGATCAACAACTTTGAGCTGGTGTCTGGTGATTCACTCAGTACCATATGGGAGAGATTTACAAAGTGTTTAAGGAGTATCCCAGACCACAAGATCATTAATGAAGCCCTGGTGGAGATCCTTTACCAAGCCCTAGACGATAATAGCCAAGTTGTTGCTGACACTATCATGGGAGTATCATTCATAGATAAACTATTTCAGGAGGGTGCATAAAGGATGGAGAGAGTGGTCAAGACAAATTATGCATAGGGGGCGTGAGATAAGTCAACTACAAAAAGGTCATTCTCAGTCAATACTAGTTTGGCGCAGGCAGGGGTATGTGAGGAGGTGATATAAGAGCTTGCTCGAATTAATACCAATGTGGAGTTGGTGATGAAGCAGAACCAAGAATGTGTGAATGTAGTATCTCATCAGCCTCCACGACCACTCATGTATAAGGATCCTTACTATGAAGAGGACACTTGCTTCGTAGCAGATTAAATGGTGGGTTTTCACCCAAGGGTCCAATCAGGAGTATTGGTGTCAAGGTTAAGGAAACCAAGGTAAAAACTACAACAGGGATAGTGCCTTCAAATACACTAATCGTGGAGGCTACTATGATAGAAACAGGGGCCAAGAGAGAAATGTTGATTGGGGACGCAGAGATAGTTACAGAAATGGTCCATATGTTTCACCACACAATCGAGACTCTGGGACTAGCAACTCTAAAGTTGAGGAGATGTTTGATCGCCTGTTGAAGAAGGTTGACGCTCAGGATGAGACATTAAAGGGGATGAAGTTTGACATCTCCAATATTAATCAGAAAATTGAGTCTCATTTTATTCCATCAAGCATCTTGAGAAACAGTTTGGCCAGATATCAAATTAGCTCAACCAGCCTCAAAAAGGTACATTTGCCGGCAACACAGTTCAAAATCCTAAGAATGAGGGGCAATGTATGGCACTGACTGCACGTGGTGTCAAACAGACCATTGATCCTCTAATGCCATTTGATAAAAAAGATGTTCGTGAGGAGTTGGTTGAGAGCAACGATGTAGAGACCGGAGATGTTCGTGCTAAGGATGGGGTAACTGATGTAGTGCCAATACCATAAAAGTTGAAAACCATTCTTAGACCTCCTCCTCCTTTCCCTCAGAGACTCAAAAAGGAGGAGGAAGGAAAATTCTAGCACTTTATCTCTATACTGAAGCAACTCTCCATCAACATTCCTCTCATTAAAACATTGGAGAAGATGCCTGAATATGCAAAGTTCATAAAAGACTTGGTCACAAAGAAGAGAACTGTGAGTCAGAAGCTCTCCCAAGAGCTTAAGCATTGCAGTGCGATATCCATAAGTTCTTTAGTGCAGAACCAAGAGGATCCCAAATCATTCACCATTCCCTGCACCATTAAAAACATTGAGTTCGCAAGGGCACTATGTGATATAGGTGCTAGCATAAATCATATGCCCCTTGCAATTTTCAAGAAGCCAGGACTGGGAGCCCCTACTCCTACAAACATGTGATTATTGATGGCTGACAGAACAGTAAAGAAGCTTGTGGGGATAATATATGGCGTTCTTGTCAAAGTTGAGAAGTTTATATTTTCTGCACACTTTGTGATCCTAGATTAAGAGGTCGAATTTAAAGCCTCAATCATCTTAGAAAGGCTTTTCCTAGCCACTGGACAAGCACTGGTGGCTATGAAATCAGGCCAACTCAAGTTTATATTGAATGATGAAGAAGTCATTTTCAATATTTGTCAGTCGATGAAGAGGCTAAAAGAGGTGAAGATGGATATTGGGGCTACTGATGAAGTTTGAGTAACCAAGTAGTCCAAGTAGTGTCGTGACAATAAATCAGGTGCTACTTGGGAGGCAACCCAAGATATTTGATGTAATAGTGGTAGTTGTTTTTGTTTTTTAGCTATTTGGACTTGTAGGTAGTTTAATTTTCTACACTTTTGTTGTAATGTATGGACTTTGCACTGGTGACATATAGGGTAACAGTGTGCTTATGGAGATTGTGCAGGTACAAGGCCAAGCCAGCCATTTTGGGATGAGGAAGAAACAAGAAGTGCTTCTACGACTGGTTCTACAGGTTATGGTCCACACCATGACCCATACATTATGTAATAGAACACTTGTAGTGAGTAAAAACATGTGCACTCCAGTTCACGAGCCAACTTTACGGCTCGTAGACAAAACTACTGCCCGTGAATAGGGCTCATGAACTCGAAGTAAGTCTTCATAATTTTGACCAAGTATTTGGGGTTCTACGACGTACATTACGAGTTGTATGTCACTATACAATTCGTATATGGGCCTGTAGTACCCATTCCCCAAATTAGGGCCTTAGCTCGCTATGAGACCATGACCTATAGACAATAGAATCCTTTAAGGCTCATAGTTAGGCTTTCGTAAGACCTAGTCTCAGTTATTTAAATAAACCCGGTCAAAGTATAAAAGGGGGGTCAAATAATTTTGACTCCTAATTTTTCACAAAATTTCCCAAATAACTTGACCCCTTCTTTAACCCTAAGCATCCGGTCACCGTTAGACCACCACCAAAATTTTCTGGCCAAGTTTCCAGCAATTTTCTGACAAACCTAGGGTTTACCCTCCTCAGCTTCTCCTTCAATTTTTCGTTTCCCTTTGCTCAAATTTAGTAAGCTCTTGGTCCTACAACATTTTAAAATATTAAAGTTGATGTGATTAGGTGAAAATAAATTGATAGGCATGGTAATTTGATTAGCATGGGCCCGAGTCCATGGTTTTCATTGTATGTTCTTAGGTTTTTATTGTAAATAATATGTTGCCAATGCTTGAATAATGTTGAAAAGTGAGAAACTGCATGGGTGGCCATGGCTTGTATGTTTGAATAATATTATGTGAAAATTGTGTCATCCAATGTTATTTGAATTGAACAGACTATATTATTTGAAAATCAATATGTGAAGACGTATGTGTTCTTTGGTGTCTAATCATTCAAACAGTGTCAGATTGTTGAATAAAAATGTAAAATGAGATTTGTTGGGTCATGTATGAGTATTGTATGTGGGGTTTTGGATATTTGATGAAATGGTGTGTGTGTGTGTATGTCTTGTTTCTGTACTGATTTAAATTCTAAACATGTTAATTTGGGATTCATCTGATAGGTTTAGAAAACCAAATGATAGAAATTGCACACCACGAGGGTCTTTTACGACCTATGGATCAGTCCACGAGTTGTAGTTTCCTCTCATGTGAAGATCTAGTAACTTGGAATATTTGGATTCTATCAGACGAGACCTTCTACGGGTCGTAGTTCACCCCATGACTCATAGATAGGTCTCGTAGGGTTTTGCCTGCACAAGATTAAACACTAGAATCACATCTATGACTCAGTCTATGATTCATAGAATATTCTACGAGTCATATCTAGACTCGTAGATACAGTTCCAGTAGCTAAAATTATTGTACCTGCCATCTATGAAGGCCTTCTATGGCTCGTAGTATTACTTATGGCTTGTAGACAAGCCTTCATAGAACCCACGGCTAGTCAAATTTTTTTATACTTTGTTGTATTTCATTCCTGTATTTGTGCACTCATGGGTTTGCGTGATGTAAACTTTTCAGGTACTATGGCCCCAAAGCCCAGACGAGATGAAATATGAGCCATGAGGGAGCAGCTACATGATGAGCTAATGGACTCCGAGGGTGCTATCGAGTCTCATGTTTTGTTAGAGGAACTCGGCATCCATCTTGATATGGGCATTGAGTTATGATAGATACGGGTGGCTGTCAAATAGTTATGACAACCTCAGACTCAGGATATAGTGGTAAGACCTCCGTAGTCTAACAAGGGAGGCGACCAACAGAGTAGCTCCATCAAGATGACCTCTTTATAGAAGGGTCAGGGTCAGGAGCAGGAGATAGAGCTGGCTCCGGCATAAGGGAGAAGCCAGATTCAGACGCTGTATAGTCCGCCCAGGCAACATCATCATCCCCAGATTCCTTGACTAGTAGGTGGTACATGCTTAAGATGTAGAAGGTGTATCAAAATAATATACAACATGATGAATGAGGATGTCAGGCCTACACTATCTTTGAGGAACCCCAACTTATCACTACCGAACTCGACATTGCCCCTAGGCTCAGAGAGACTATAATGAGGTATGGGTAGGAGTGGTTGGCAGCCTAGTCGGGGAAGTACTCCCCGATGATGGTCATAGAGTTCTACACATCATATTTTATCACTGATACCGACTCGACCTCGAAAAGGAAAGCATACTTGATGCAACCTAAACTTACACAGACGGTGGTGAGAGGCACTCAACTCGATATATCTGAGGCCACCTTCCATCATGTTCTTTTTAGTCCCCAGTATGAGGCTCCAGTTTCCACAGCAGAGTTTGACTAGTGGTTGAGCCAGACTCGGGACAGTATTCTAATAAGAGATGCAGCCTATAGGGGATCATTGATGAGATGGATTGCTGACCATACTACAATATAGGGCCAGAACCCTGAGTAGGTTTTTAATATATCGGTACCTATAGTAAAGACTTCACTCAGCTTCACTGATAAATTTTGGTAGGCTATAGTTAGATCACAGATCCAGCCAACACATGTGGATAATACACTTACGCTGGATCACGTAGTATTGGTTGCCAACATCTTGGCTGGCTATGATATAGATTGGGTCAGGTTGATTGCAAAGCAGATACATGAGACAGCCCTGAAGAGATCTATTTCTATCCCATTCCATTTCCTGATATACAGACTTTTCTTAGCGACGAGGGTGGTTAGTATTCATGAGGTGAATACCTTGATAGAGGTTCAGAGAACATTGGATGTTAGCCTGATAAAGGCATATGAGAATATGGTGGCACTTAGACGAGCATTGCAGCCCCCATTTCAGATGCTAGAGATGTTCTCCATAGTTCCACCATCTGATCCCCCATCTTGTTCCACCACTGTTGCTCCTACCACAGAGGGATCCTCATAAATCGAGCAGATCGAGCTTGATAGAGAAGGGGGTTCCACTACTACTACTAGTAGTACCACTTTTGCGCCAGAGGTAGTTCCAGTATCTCCTGTAGGCATGGTATATATGTCTACAGCCTCTATTCAGACCATGACGCAGAGGTTGGTTAGGACTGAGACTCAACTTACATAACTATTATAGAAGATCAGGCCATGGGTCTACCATGCTATTTTTTAGGCTGAGTAATGCATGAGGATGCACTGTGCGACAATTATTGAGGAGATATTGAGACTAGTGCACGATCATATAGATGCTTTTGAGCGTAGAGTAGAGCAAAGCCTCACTTCAGCCCAACCCCTTGATCTGACTGCCATGCAAATAGAGATTAAGTAACTCTAGGCTGAGATAAAAGTAGTAGCAATAAAACCAATGGTTTTTTCGATGCCCGATCGTACGTCAAAGGTGTTTGTTGACTTGTTTGTCACTGAGAAAGTACCACTCCATGCCTTTAGGAAGAGGACATGCTCTGAGACTGATGATCCAGATGCCCTAAGGTGGGAGGCGGAGTTGATTGAGAGGGAGTAGGTAATTGCTGCCTCATGAGCATCGATCGAGGATGAGATGGCACAACATGTGCAACTGTAGGAAATTGTGAGGGGTGCTGGACACTTCATACATACTCCCATTGTTGAGGAGATCACCATGAAGATTGAGGGTGGTCAGAAACAACCAGAACTGGTGCTTAGGCGCCCAGGTATAATTTCTTTTGACCCCTGTGTTTTATGATTATATCTTTATGCATTGGGGACAATGCACATCTTTTTCGATGGTGTGTGAGTAGTTATAGGACTCAGTGAAGTTTGAGTAGCTATGGCCTCTAACTATCCTAATTTTTGAGTCCAAGGGGTTTTTTTCCTTGTGTTCTTTTCTCGAATACATTTACTTTCTGTTGAACCAACATGTTTTAGGATGTATAGGAAGTATTAGTAGTATATTGTACTTAAGTCTATGACATATGTTTGTTATTATTGAAAAACTAATACCCATCAAAACTTTTTTATTTTTAGGTATTCTTGATAACTTCCATGTGATCTTGATTAATTAGCAGTGCTTGTTCTAATAAGTGAGGTGTAACTTTGATGAAAAATATGATCTAAGAGTTTGAGTTGATAGTATAACCAGTGCCATGTGTGTGAGATTATCTACATGATTCTCATATTATGTTTAATTCAGAACTTGCGCTGTTACTCTGACTTGGACTATAAATTAGTTGGTTAGAAAAAGATCTTAGGTCACTGTTCATATTAGTCCACTTAGCCTAAATAACCAACCAAATGCATGATGTATCCCCTGATCCAAATATTTGAGTAATGATTATACTTTTTTCTCTGTAGACACCTAAGTAACCAAGCCTTGTTGATTGTGAAATCCTGAAATTGGCCCTGGTTCTTCCTTGAACTTTATGTACCTTGACTGAGACAAAAACCCTAAGTTAAGGGTGGCTACCAAAAGTGACCCTAGTTTGTTAGATATTGTGCACCTCAACTCGGGCCAAAAGCCTAACTTGAGGGTGGCTAGTGTAAGGGAGATCAAAATAAATGGGGTGGAAGTCAGTGATATATGAAATAAGGGGAAAATGAGTATGGATGCCAGAAAAGAAAAAAACAACAACAACATACCCAGTGGAATCCCACAAGTGAGGCCTGGGGAGGGTAAAAATGTACGCAGACCTTACCACTACCTCATAGAGGTAGAGAGGCTATTTCCAGGAAACCCTTGTCTCAAAAACCTATAAGCAGAAGAACAAAACTAGATACAAAAAAAAAAGGAAAGAAAAGAAAAAATAAGGAGGGACGACTAATTACGAAAGCAAATGATAGAATGTAATTACAATAAAATTAACAAATATAAGACAAGTAATGACACCACAGGATATAAAGACACGACTACTCCTACAACCTTATTAGCCTGTTACCCTAATACACGACCTTCACTTTTTTCTATTTAAGGTCATGTCCTCGGTGAGATCAAGTGTTTCCATATCTTGTCTGATCACCTTCCCCCAGTACTTCTTCAATCTACCTCTACTTCTCTGAGCAACCCCAAAATCTAACCTCTCACACCTCCTAACAGGAGCATCGGTATTTATTCCCTACACATGACCAAACCATCGCAGTCTCGCTTCCCTCATCTTGTCTGCTACAGCGTCCACCTCTAACATTTTGTGAATGATCTTATTCCTAATCTTATCACTCCGGGTATGTCCATACATCTATCTCAACATCCTCATCTTTGCGACCTGCATCTTCAGAACATGTGAGTTTTTTATTGGCCAAAACTCCACCCCATACAGCAGGGATGGTCTAACCACCATTCTATAGAACCTACTTTAAGTTTAGAAGGTATCTTCTTAATACACAATACTCCAAAGGCAAGCCTCCATTTAGTCCATGCTGTCCGAATATGATGTGTCACATCATCGTCGATATCGCCACTACTCTGGATGGTGGACCCAATATAGTTAAGGTTTTCTCTTTTGGAAATATATTGAGTGACAAGTCTCATGTTAATGTCTGTTTCATCCATCCCAACACTGAATTTGAACTCCAAGTATTCTGTTTTGGACCTGCTCAGTTTGAACCCTTTGGATTCCAAAGCGTGTCTCCAAATCTCTAATCTATCATTAACTTTAGCCCGGATCTCATCAATAATCACTAGATCATTCGCAAAAAGCATACACCACGGAACCTCCTCTTGAATAGACGGGGTTAGCTCATCCATTACTAAGGCAAAAAGAAATGGGCTCAACACAGATCCTTGATGAAGTCCCATCTCAACAGGAAAATACTCTAAGTCTCCTCCCACCAATCTTACCCGAGTTTTGGCTCCATCGTACATGTCCTTAATCACTCTAATATACGTCATTGGGACACCTTTCATGTCTAGACACCTCCATAGGACATCCCTCGGTACTTTGTCATAGGTGTTCTCGAGATCAATGAACACCATATAAAGGTCCTTTTTTTCTTTCCCTATATTTCTCCATTAATCTTCAAACAAGATGAATTGCTTCAATAGTCATCTGCCCTGGCATGAATCCAAACTGATTCTCTGAAATAGTTACTCCTTTTCTCACCCTCATCTCTACCACTCTCTCCCATACCTTCATAGTGTGGCTTAACAACTTGATACCCCTGTAGTTGTTACAATTTTGAATATAACCCTTGTTCTTGTACAATGGAACCATTGTACTCTTCCTCCATTTATCGGGCATGTTGGCAATCTTCATAATAGCATTGAACATTCTAGTAAACCACTTTATACCATCCTTGGCCACGCTCTTCCAAAAATACACCAGAATCTCATTGGGTCCGATCACCTTCCCTCTCTTCAGACTACTGATAGTCGTCTAACCTTCTCAACTCTATAATGCTTGAAATAACCAAAATCTTTGTGACTATCAGAGTATGCCAACTCACCTAACTCAATACTCTATCCCCTTTTTTGTTTAACAGTTTATGAAAGTAGGCTTGCCACCTTTGCTTAATAGAAGTCTCATCCACCAACACCTCCCCCTCCTTATCCTTGATGAATTTCATGTCACGACCTAGAAGGTAGCTTAGATGTGACATGGCAAAAGAGATCCAGAAAGTTCTAGATCAAGCTATCATAGCATCATCACACACATCATTGGTTCAGAAACGCGAAAATAGACACATAACACATAAGTTATAGGGGAAAACGGGGCTTTGGACTCAAGATATGGGGATGTTACAAGGAATGGGATGAACATGAATCACATAGCACATAACAGTTATCTCTAAGGGGTGAGTAAGTAGGACTCAAGCTATGGGGGCATTCCGGGTTAGGGGACTTTCCACATAAGCACATAATCAACACAAAATCCCAACATCAACTCATAAGCATAAAAAATACCATTTCCTTAACCAAAACTCATAAGTCATAATATCCAACAACACAATCCAACGTATAAGAATTTAGTTATCCAACAAGCCTCTACATACGATAAGAGGGGCCTCGACATAGTTTGAGGCTTACCCTCAATACATAATTAAAGGAAAGTAACAAAACACTACTAGGTAGATAGAAAGTGGCTATTTCCCATGAACAAAAGGGTTCACCACAGGCAATACTCTTCAAAATGATCACACATCGTCCGGTGGAAGATAGAAGTCGTCCCCGGTCTCTACATGGTTAGAACATGTAGAAAAAGAGTATGGTTAGCACATAATATGCACTAAGTATGCGGGCATGTAATGCATATGACAAGATAGTATGACCAAGCAACATGACAAGGGGACAAGTGATACGAAAGGAATGCACATAGCCAAAGAGGAATATAACAATATACTATGCCATGATGCATGAGATGCAATCCTACAATCATAATATAGCGGGGATGTAACCTCAACCGACAACGGAGGAGACACGAGTGAGCTACCACCCAGATCCCGACTACTTTCCAAATAGATCCCTAGTCAACCCTTCATCAAGGGGATACATAACAAGTCAATCCCTATCTAGGGAGATAAACCCATGGTGGCACATGGTTTGACGGAAAGGAGTATGGACCCTTAGAGATAGTCCACCTTGACTCCAATCCTTCGGTAATAAGTCTCATCCCATGGGAATATATATATATACATGCAACATCAAATCGGAGGACTTACATTCCTTTCAAAATCATGCATCATTAGTCAAAACCAAAACCATTGATCAAAACAATATTCATGCTTAGGCTAAAAGCCAACAAGAGTTTCCAAAATCATTCTCATAATCTTTTCCATATAAATGCAATAAGAGTAGCCCATCTACATAGCTTATCATATCAAGCCTTCATAACAAGAGACTATGTGATCACACGCCTTAACATATCATATCATAACAAGAGTTTTGTCATAACCATTCTTCAATGCATATGCTATGAATGAGGAGCAAGTGCATGGGTAATGGAATCCAAACTTTAAATCAAAATACAATGGATTGTTCAACTTAAATCATGAGAAAATCCATATTCAAAACATAATGCAATTTACCCATGCATAATTAAACCATTATGGGGCATGCACATTGATTCTTCAAGAATTTCCATGCAATTCCATAAATTTAAATTTAAAGCATCATTAATTCAGTTAATTTCTACTGCCCACAATCCAATACCATGAATTTCATCAAAATTAGAAGAACCCATAACTTGAAGAAACTTAAAATCATAAATTAAGGAGTAGGGTTCTTGGGTCTTCATGGATGAAAGGGAATCCATGAATCAAACCCACATACCTTGAGTTTAATCAAGAGAATTGAAGAATTTAGCAAGCAAGGTAATATTTCCCAATTTTCTTCAAGCTTTCAACAATGGAGGTCAAGAGGATTCAAGAAATTTTAAAGAGGATTGAAGAGTGTTTTGATGAGTGAAATAGGATTAGGGTATGAATTAAGGGGTTTAGGAGACTTTAGGGAAGTTAAAAGAGTCACAGGATTAAGCTAATTTACGAAATTACCATTAATGAAATGGACTAATCACTGAAACATAGTGTCTCACGGAAGGGCTACAGTGCCTGTCAACAAGTACACGGTCCGTGTACTGGACCGTGAGGCCACACTTGGCCTCGACTGCGACTCGAACGCTCGGGGGACTTTATGGAACACTTCACGGAGGGACTCACGGATCGTGTGGCTGCACAGGGACCGTGTACTGGTTCATGGAGCCACACTTATTCCTGATTCCAGCCCCAAAAATCTTGCCAAGTTTCTGCCCCACTTCACGGGACCCCTCAAGGGCCGTGAAATGTCTCACGGACCGTGGGGTGGTCCGTGGGACTTGACTTGGACCATGGATTTTCCACCAACCCTTGGGAGCTCACTGGAACCACCCACGGACACCCACACGGATCGTGGACCACAAAATGGTCCATGGCCTGGTCCTTAACCCAAATCCCATAACTTGTTTCCAACGTCCTTCCAGTTACGGGTAGTCTCACTGGATTGGTCATAGCTTCCTCATACAAAGTCCAAATTGAGTGAAACCAATTGCGTTGAAAAGATAACTCAAAGAGATTCAATTTTATATGTAACAGTCTACACAGTTCACCCTGTACCAAAAGTTATGAGCTTCCAAAGTATACTTCCCAACCAGCCTCACAACCTTACCAAAAGCTTCGTTTTGAATCCGGCCACTTGAATACAACCCATGGCTACCAAAATTCAACCTTGACAAGTCCAACACTATCCAAAACCAACCATTATGAAGTTTGAAAATTTTTGTTCGTTACATCATCTCCCCCTTGGGAACATTCATCCTCGAATGAGCTAAGACTACGGCTTGAGGACATCAATCAAAATAAGAGACATTCTAACCACAACTCAAAAGATCATGCATCATATCAAAAGCCTTTCAAAACTCATGCCAAAACATTATTTATATCAAATTCGTGCCTCATGTATGCATGCAATATCATGAAACTCAAGAAATAATGAATTAGGATAAATAAAGGATAGAACCTAGTACCTTAGGCTTGAGTAGATTGGAAGAGGTAAGGATATCGCTCCATC
>JBCEWC010004297.1:0-27667 GCA_038996855.1 Solanum aculeatissimum | reverse complement strand
GGGCGGGTGAACAGTAATTTTACATTCTGGAATTTGCAAAATCTGCATTGACGGGATTTACGAAAATGGTCATAACGTCTTCGTCCGAACTCCAAATAAGCTTTAAAACTTACATCTAAATTGTGAATTTATGAAATTATTACTGAATTTAAATGAGTCTTGTTTTAAAAGATTAGATGTATCACGAAAAATTTATGTTTTAAATTTTAAAAATTATCGATATAGATTTGAGACAAAAATTAATTGGTGGCCCATCAAAATGGTGGCCCAACCCAATACAACTTTTCAAATTTCAAGACCACATTAATTGGACTTAGACCTACTCATACTAATATGTTCATTCACACTTAGTTTTTTTTCCACATTTTAGGAGCACTTATCCATTTTGCCTCTGAGAGTGAGGGGTGCTTATCATCGAGCAATTTTCTCTTGTCAATTCACACTTGGTCAAATAAGTTTAACTACGAAAATAATATCCTTTAACATATATACTAAAAAAATTAGTTTCTTATTTTTGTTTTCTCCTTCACACAACTCACACTAATTATATAAGATTCCTTTCTTATCGTACAAGTTAATAAGTTCTAAAATATAGAATTTTGATCCACTAACAATAAAAAGAAGTCTTCCACAATAAATCATGCACAAAATATGGCATCTGGTAGTGTGACTTAGTGATTAATAAAGTAACTTGAGCACCACAAGGTCCCGTGTTCATTTTTCAACAAAAATAAAATATTGTATAACTTTATACTCATTTGTTCTAACCTTGATGGACAAGATTATCTTATAGGGGAAATTTACATATATACAGAAAACTAATTAATTTACAACAAATATAGTCCATGTTTTATTTACAAAAAAATAACTCAAAATAAGTAAAACTATACATGACTATACAATATGGTTTGTCAAAAGTTATAAAAAGTATACACTACTATACAATGTATATTACTTATACATGAGGTATACACTAAATATACATTATGATACAGAAATATACACCGACTATACATGTCTATACAACAAAGGCTATTTTTTTGTAATTATTTTAATTGAAGTGTCCCTCAGTGTAATTATCCCTATCTTATATCTATTGATAGTGGCCTATAAGCTTTGAAATAGTACTTATTATCAGTGTCCTCGTGAGATCAATTAGAGATGGTACGCGTTGTTAATGGGAGGTGACACATATTTCGCAAAATTAATCTATGATATTATTGATGGTGAAAAGCGATAAATATCTATAAAATTAGTTGAGGTGTGAGTACTACTGTCACGCCCTAAGTCTACACCCTGAACGCGGTCGACACTCGAAAATTATTGTTGGTCCCCAAGCGAACCCTTAACCTGGCTAACTTACTCAACTGAAAACTTTAACATGCGTGCAAAAGTTTTACAAGATGAACCTTTTAAAATATTTAATAAAACTCAATGAATCTCAGTCATATTTTATAAATAGTTTGAAAATATCTCTTTATACAAATAGTAATAATGCTTAAATGTCTGAATGAAAATACTAGACTGACTCACTAACTCTGTCCATGAAGTCTCTACTATTGAAGATAGGTGCCACAACAAAAACCACCACTGACTGTAAAAAATAATAAATAAGGTATACCAACTGGAGTCCTCTGAAAATGAAGAGGTCTCACCAACTGGTGCTAGAAAGTTGTCTTACTGAATGTTTGTTATCATGTAGTTACCTGAATCTACATCATAAAATGATGCAAATCAAAGGGCGTCAGTGCGTGAAATGTACGGTATGTAAAACAACCATAAAATAAAAACTAAAAATTCACTACTCAAATCACGGGCTTAATGCAGAAAATAACTTGATAACATAAGCAACGCAAAATAATTAAAACATCTGGTTTAATACATGGATAAATGCAACTCAGTCTGTATCTGAAAATATTATATACTTTAGTTTGGAGAGTTTCGCTAACTGACGATCATCACTATGAACCTCGTGATGATACAACGTCTTGCCCATGTTGCCATTGTTTTTATACAAAATAACACATAAATCACGTTTGTCAAATGCGTTTTATGTGTAATATATGTAAATCGCATTTGTCAATAGCGTTTTATGTGTAATTTATGCAAATCACGTTTGTCAAGTGCGTTTTATGTGTTATTTATGTAAATCGCACTTGTTGAGTGCGTTTTATGAACAAGACTCATAATGAACTATCGTGGATTTCTTCCTAAAAACATAGAATGAATACGAAAATTAGAATTTTAGGTGGCCTTAAATACCTGGGCACAAGTTTTCTTAGAAGATTGGAGAGAATTTGTGAAGCCCTGGCCCTTCTCCACATTTCCTCAATTGCTATTCTTTGATTGATGTTTGTGAAAGTGAAAAGAATAACGTAGGTTATTAATTTTAGGGTGAAAACGATCTCGAAACGATGGAATTTTGGTCTAGGATGGGTGGGAAAAAGACTAGAATACCCTTATTTTTTAAAACAAAATGTCAAATATCGTGGTAGAGCAAGTTCACGACGCGGGCTTGTTGCACTTAAGTTCATTTTTTGATGAAAAACTTAAAATGCGTTCAAAAACATTTTTCTACAAAATAACACATAAATCGAGTTTGTCAAATGCGTTTTATGTGTAATAAAAATCGCATTTATCAATAGCATTTTATGTGTAATTTATGTAAATCACATTATTTAAGTGCGTTTTATGTGTTATTTATGTAAATCACACTTGTTGAGTGCGTTTTATGAACAAAACTCATAATGAACTATCGTGGATTTCTTGCTAAAAACATAAAATGAATACGAAAACTAGAATTTTAGGTGGACTTAGGTACCTGGGCACGACTTTTCTTAAAAATTTGGAGAGAATTTTTGAAGCCCTAACCCTTCTCCCTTTTTCCTCAATCGGTATTCTTTGACTGATGTTCGTGAATGTGAAAAGAATAATGTAAGTTATTAATTTTAGAGCGAAAACTGCCTCAAAATGACGAGATTTTGGTCTAGGATAGGTGGGGAAAAGACTAGAATTCCCTTACTTTTAAAACAAAATGTCAAACATCGTGGTAGAGCAAGTCCGCGACGCGGGTTTGTTTCACTTCAGTTCATTTTTTGACGGAAAACTTAAAATACGTTCAGAAATTTTTTTCTACAAAATAACACATATATCGCATTTGTCAAATGCGTTTTATGTGTAATATAGGTAAATCATATTTAGCAATAGCGTTTTATGTGTAATTTATGTACATCGCATTTATTAAGTGCGTTTTATGTGTTATTTATGTAAAGCGCACTTGTTGAGTGCATTTTATGAACAAAACTCAAAATGAACTATTGTGAATTTCTTGCTAAAAATATAGAATAAGTACGAAAATTAGAATTTTAGGTGGCTTAGATACCTGGGCACGAGTTTTTTTTTTTTAAATGGAGAGAATTTGTGAAGCCCTAGCCCTTCTCCCCTTTTCCTCAATCGTTATTCTTTGACTAATGTTCGTGAAAGTGAAAAGAATAACGTAGGTTATTAATTTTAGGGCAAAAATAGCCTCAAAACGACGGATTTTTGGTGTAGGATGGGTGGGTAAAAGACTAGAATGCCCTTACTTTTTAAAACAAAATGTCAAGTATCATGGTAGAGCAAGTCCGCGATGCGGGTTTGTTGCACTTCAGTTTATTTTTTGACGAAAAACTTAAAACACGTTCAGAAACTTCTTTCTAATAATACATAAATCGCGTTTGTCAAATGTGTTTTATGTGTAATTTCTGTAAATCGCGTTTGTCAAGTGCATTTTATGTGTTATTTATGTAAATCGCACTTGTTGAGTGAGTTTTATGAACAAAACTCAAAATGAACTACCATGGATTTCTTGCTAAGAACATATAATGAGTACGAAAATTAGAATTTTAGGAGGCCTTAGATACATGTGCACGAGTTTTCTTGAAAAATTGGAGAGAATTTGTGAAGCCCTAGCCCTTCTCCCCTTTTCCTCAATCGCTAATCTTTGACTGATGTTCGTGAAAGTGAAAAGAATAACGTAGGTTATTAAATTTAGGGCGAAAACGACCTCAAAATGATGGGATTTTGGTCTAGGATGGGTGAAAAAAAAGACTAGAATGCCCTTTCTTTTAAAAACAAAATGTCAAGTATCGTGGTAGAGTAAGTCCGCGACGCGGGTTTGTTGCACTTCAGTTCATTTTTTGACGAAAAACTTAAAATGCGTTCAAAAATTTTTTTCTACAAAATAACACATAAATCGCGTTAGTAAAATGCATTTTATGTGTAATATATGTAAATTGCATTTATCAAAAGCGTTTTATGTGTAATTTACGTAAATCGCGTTCATTAAGTGCATTTTATGTGTTATTTATGTAAATCGCACTGGTTGAGTGCGTTTTATGAACAAAACTCAGTATGAAGTGAAGTGTATTTCTTGCTAAAAACATAGAATGGATACAAAAATTAGAATTTTAGGTGGCTTAGATACCTGGGCACGAGTTTTCTTGAAAAATTGGAGAGAATTTGAGAAGCCCTAGCCCTTCTCCCCTTTTCCTCAATCGCTATTCTTTGACTGATGTTCGTGAAATCAAAAAGAATAACGTAGGTTATTAATTTTAGTGCGAAAATGGCCTCTAAACGACGAGATTTTTGTCTAGGATGGGTGGGGAAAAGACTAGAATGCCCTTACTAAGTAACGTGGTAGAGCAAGTCCGCAACGCGAGTTTGTTGCACTTCAGTTCATTTTTTGACGGAAAACTTAAAATACGTTCAAAAATATTTTTCTAGAAAATAAAACATAAATCTCGTTTGTCAAATGCGTTTTATGTGTAATATATGTAAATCACATTTATCAATAGCGTTTTATGTGTAATTTATGTAAAGAGCGTTTCTTAAGTGTGTTTTATGTATTATTTATGTAAAGCGCACTTGTTGATTGTGTTTTATGAACAAAACTTAGAATGAACTATCGTGGATTTCTTGCTAAGAACATAGAATAAGTACGAAAATTAAAATTTTAGGTGGCCTTATATACCTGTGCACTAGTTTTCTTGAAAATTTGGAGAGAATTACTGAAGCCCTGGCCCTTCTCCGCTTTTCCTCATCGCTATTCTTTGACTGATGTTCGTGAATGTGAAAATAATAACGTAGGTTACTAATTTTAGGGCGAAAACGACCTCAAAACGATGGGATTTTGGTCTAGGATGGGTGGAAAAAAAGACTAGAATGCCTTTACTTTTCAAAACAAAATGTCAAGTATCGTGGTAGAGCAAGTTCGCGACGCGGGCATGTTGCACTTCAGTTCATTTTTTGACGAAAAACTTAAAATGCGTTCAGAAACTGTTTTCTACAAAATAACACATAAATCGCGTTTGTAAAATGATTTTTATGTGTAATATATGTAATTCACATTTATCAATAGCGTTTTGATGTGTAATTTCTGTAAATCGCGTTTATTAAGTGTGTTTTATGTGTTATTTATGTAAATCGCACTGGTTGAGTCTGTTTTATGAACAAAACTCAGAATGAACTATCGTGGATTTCTTGCTATAAACTTAGAGTGAATACGAAAATTAGAATTTTAGGTGGCCTTAGATACTTGTGCACGAGTTTTCTTGAAAAATTGGAGAGACTTTGTGAAGCTATAGCCCTTTTTCCCTTTTCCTCAATCGCTATTCTTTTACTGATGATCTTGAAATTGAAAAGAATAACGTAGGTTATTAAATTTAGAGCGAAAACGACCTCAAAACAATGAGATTTTGGTCTAGGATGGGTGGAAAAAAAAACTAAAATGCCCTTACTTTTCAAAACAAAATGTCAAGTATCGTGGTAGAGCAAGTCCGCGACGCGGGCTTGTTGCACTTCAGTTCATTTTTTGACGAAAAACTTAAAATGTGTTCAGAAACTTTTTTCTACAAAATAACACATAAATCGCATTTGTCAAATGCGTTTTATGTGTAATATATGTAAATCGCATTTATCAATAGCGTGTTATGTGTAATTTATGAAAATCACATTTATTAAGTGCGTTTTAAGTGTTATTTATGTAAATCGCACTGGTTGAGTGTGTTTTATGAACAAGACTCATAATGAACTATCGTGGATTTCTTCCTAAAAACATAGAATGAGTACGAAAATTAGAATTTTAGGTGGCCTTAAATACCTGGGCACAAGTTTTCCTGAAAAATTGGAGAGAATTTGTGAAGCCCTAGCCCTTCTCCCCTTTTCCTCAATCGGTATTCTTTGATTGATGTTCGTGAATGTGAAAAGAATAACGTAGGTTATTAATTTTAGGGTGAAAACTGCCTCAAAACGACGGGATTTGGGTGTAGGATGGGTGGGGAAAAGACTAGAATGCCCTTACTTTTTAAAACAAAATGTCAAGTATCATGGTAGAGCAAGTCCGCAACGCGGATTTGTTTCACTTCATTTCATTTTTTGACATAAAACTTAAAATGCGTTCAGAAACTTTTTTCTACAAAATAACATATAAATCCTGTTTGTCAAATGCGTTTTATTTGTAATATAGGTAAATCACATTTATCAATAGCGTTTTATGTGTAATTTCTGTAAATCACGTTTATTAAGTGCGTTTTATGTATTGTTTATGTAAAGCGCACTTGTTGAGTGCGTTTTATTAACAAAACTCAGAATGAACTATCGCGAATTTCTTGCTAAAAACATAGAATGAATACGAAAATTAGAATTTTAGGTGGCTTAGATACCTGTGTACGAGTTTTTTTGAAAAAATGGAGAGAATTTGTGAAGCCCTGGCCCTTCTCCCCTTTTCCTCAATCGCTATTCTTTGACTGATGTTCGTGAAATCAAAAAGAATAACGTAGGTTATTAATTTTAGTGCGAAAATGGCCTCTAAACGACGAGATTTTGGTCTATGATGGGTGGGGAAAAGACTAGAATGCCCTTACTAAGTATCGTGGTAGAGCAAGTCCGCGATGCGGGTTTGTTGCACTTCAGTTTATTTTCTGATGGAAAACTTAAAATGCGTTCAGAAACGTTTTTCTACAAAATAACACATAAATCGCATTATGTGTAATATATGTAAATCGCATTTAACAATAGCGTTTTATGTGTAATTTATGTAAATCGCATTTTTTAGGTGCGTTTTATGTGTTATTTATGTAAATCGCACCGGTTGAGTGCTTTTTATGAACAAGACTCATAATGAACTATCGTGGATTTCTTCCTAAAAACATAGAATGAATACGAAAATTAGAATTTTAGGTGGCCTTAAATACCTGGGCACAAGTTTTCCTGAAAAATTGGAGAGAATTTGTGAAGCCCTAGCCCTTCTCCCCTTTTCCTCAATCGGTATTCTTTGATTGATGTTCGTGAATGTGAAAAGAATAACGTAGGTTATTAATTTTAGGGTGAAAACTGCCTCAAAATGACGGGATTTGGGTGTAGGATGGGTGGGGAAAAGACTAGAATGCCCTTACTTTTTAAAACAAAATGTCAAGTATCGTGGTAGAGCAAGTCCACAACGCGGATTTGTTTCACTTCATTTCATTTTTTGACAGAAAACTTAAAATGCGTTCAGAAACTTTTTTCTACAAAATAACATATAAATCCTGTTTGTCAAATGCGTTTTATGTGTAATATATGTAAATCACATTAATCAATTGCGTTTGATGTGTAATTTCTGTAAATCACGTTTATTAAGTGCGTTTTATGTGTTATTTATGTAAATCGCACTGGTTGAATGCGTTTTATGAACAAAACTCAGAATGAACTATCGTGGATTTCTTGCTAGAAACTTAGAATGAATACGAAAATTAGAATTTTATGTGGCCTTAGATACCTCGGCATGAGTTTTCTTGAAAAATTGGAGAGAATTTGTGAAGTCCTAGTCCTTCTCCCTTTTTCCTCAATCGGTATTCTTTGACTGATGTTGGTGAATGTGAAAAGAATAACGTAGGTTATTAATTTTAGGGCGAAAATTGCCTCAAAACGACGAGATTTAGGTCTAGGATGGGTGGAGAAAAGACTAGAATGCCCTTACTTTTTAAAACAAAATGTCAAGTATCGTGGTAGAGCAAGTCCGCGACGCGGGTTTGTTGCACTTCATTTCATTTTTTGACGGAAAACTTAAAATGCGTTCAGAAACTTTTTTCTACAAAATAACACATAAATCGTGTTTGTCAAATTTGTTTTATGTGTAATATAGGTAATCACATTTATCAATAGTGTTTTATGTGTAATTTATGTAATCGCATTTATTAAGTGCGTTTTATGTGTTATTTATGTAAAGCGTACTTGTTGAGTGCATTTTATGAACAAAACTCAGAATGAACTATCGTGAATTTCTTGCTAAAAACATAGAATGAGTAGAATTTTAGGTGGCCTTAGATACTTGGGCACGAGTTTTCTTGAAAAATTGGAGAGAATTTGTGAAGCCCTAGCCCTTCTCCCCTTTTTCTCAATTGGTATTCTTTGACTGATGTTCGTGAATGTGAAAAGAATAACGTATGTTATTAATTTTAGGGTGAAAATTGCCTCAAAACGACGGGATTTTGGTGTAGGATGGGTGGGGAAAAGACTAGAATGCCCTTACTTTTTAAAACAAAATGTCAAGTATCATGGTAGAGCAAGTCCGCAACGCGGGTTTGTTGCATTTCAGTTTATTTTTTGACGAAAAACTTAAAACGCGTTCAGAAACTTTTTTCTAATAACACATAAATCGCGTTTTTCAAATGCGTTTTGGGTGTAATATATGTAGATCACATTTATCAATAGCGTTTTATGTGTGATTTAAGTAAATCACGTTTGTCAAGTGCATTTTATGTGTAATTTATGTAAATCACACTTGTTAATTGCGTTTTATGAACAAAACTCAGAATGAACTATCATGAATTTCTTGCTAAGAACATAGAATGAGTACGAAAATTAGAATTTTAGGTGACCTTAGATATCTGTGCACACGTTTTCTTGAAAAATTGGAGAGAATTTGTGAAGCGCTGACCCTTCTCCCCTTTTCCTCAATCACTATTCTTTGATTGATGTTCGTGAAATCAAAAAGAATAACGTAGGTTATTAATTTTAGGGCGAAAATGACCTCAAAACGATGGGATTTTGGTTTAGGATGGGTGGGAAAAAGACTAGAATGCCCTTACTTTTTAAAACAAAATGTCAAGTATCATGGTAGAGCAAGTTCGTGACGCGGGCTTGTTGCACTTCAGTTCATTTTTTGACGAAAAACTTAAAATGCTTTCCGAAACTTTTTTCTACAAAATAACACATAAATCGCGTTTGTCAAATGCGTTTTATCTGTAATATATGTAAATCCCATTTATCAATAGCGTTTTATGTGTAATTTATTTAAATCGTGTTTGTTGAGTGCGTTTTATGAATAAAACTCAGAATAAACTATCGTGGATTTCTTCCTATTAACATAGAATAAGTACGAAAATTAGAATTTTAGGTGGCCTTAGATACTTGTGCACGAGTTTTTTTGAAAAATTGGAGAGACTTTGTCAAGACTTAACCCTTCTCTCTTTTTCCCCAATCGCTATTCGTTGAATGATGTTCGTGAAAGTGAAAAGAATAGCGTAGATTATTGATTTAAGGGTGAAAATGACCTCGAAACGATGAGATTTTGGTCTAGGATGAGTGAGGAAAAGACTAGAATGCCTTTACTTATTAAAACAAAATGTCAAGTACCGTGGTAGAGCAAGTCCGCGACGCAGACTTGTCACACTTAAGTTCATTTTTTGACGGAAAACAAAAACACGTTCAAAAATTATTTTTCTACAAAATAACACATAAATCGCATTTGTCAAATGCGTATTATGTGTAATTTATGTAAATCACACTCGTTGAGTGCGTTTTATGAACAAAAGTCAAAATGAACTATCGTGGGGGTGAGTCCGCGTCACGAACCTGTCGCGTACCTATCTGGTTTTGTAATTTTGTTTCAAAAAATTATCTTTTGATTCAGTTGGCCTAAAATTCAACCGAAACTATTGTTCTACACAATTTTTCACCCTGATCAATATTCCAGTATTAAATTTTCCAAAAGTGTTTGGAAAGATGCGTCATGCGAACAATATTTCTTCTAAGGGTATTTTGGTATTTTCAGGGTCTAATAACTACGGCAAATATAATATGTTTTCCCCAAATTAGAACACGTGTCCCAATAGGATAGATGACAACAAGCTGAAGAAGATATTTCTAAGCTTCACATTATTTTCAACCCTTTATATATTCTTTAAAACCCTAACCTTCAAAATTCTCCTCCTTTCTCCAATCGCTCTGTATTTCCATCCTTCATCAATCTTCTACTAAAGGTATGTTTCTCCGGTCTCTGTTCATGGTGGAGGTCCCTTTAATCGGCATCAATTAAACGAAATAGTTGTAAAGATCTGTTTTTTTTTCTTCAATTTCATCCATTTTTGCCGACGGAAAAATGTATTTCAATTCAGTTAAAACGTTGTTTAGGGGTAGATCTAGCATACAAGCAGCCTACGTACAAAGAAAAATTGTAATAAAGTATATATACATTATTTGTGTATGTAATTGTGTATCCATTATGAGTGTGTTTGGCAGGAAGGATAATGAATATTTTGTAGGAGAAGAATGAATTGGGTTTCTTACTTGTTTGTGTTTGATAGGTAAGCAAAACCATTATATTGAAGTTATTTGTATGTAATCTAGACAAAAATACCATGGGAGGTTGGGGTGGGAGGATAGAGGTGGTGGGGATGGGGGTGAGTGTGAAGACGAGTTGTTTTGGAGGTTGGAGAAGACTCAATCGATGTGGAATGTCACTTGTTGTACTTGTTTTCTCTACTTCCATGAACAAAGTCATTTTCCTCATTTTAAAGCAACTTGTTTCCCTAGAAAAATATATTTTTCGAAAAATTTGACCAACTGGGCATAAAAAAGTTGGAAAACATCTTTTGAAAAAATTGGTTGCTCAAGTTGTGTTTTTGTGACTCGAGTTCTTTTTGGGTTTTATCCAATTTATGTTTCTCTGGTAGAGGATTTAATTGTATGTATATTTATTTTATTGTTTAGGAACAATGAGTCGTTCAAGTAGGACGATTTATGTTGGTAATCTTCCTGGTGATATTCGTGAGCGAGAAGTGGAGGATCTGTTCTATAAGGTACATTTAGTACACTTAGCTTCATACTTTAGTTGGATGTCATAAAATAATGTCCAGTTTGTTTGACTTCTACACTTAAATGTGTGTGGTTTGTAATTGTAGTATGGCCCGATAGCACATATTGATTTGAAAATTCCACCAAGACCCCCTGGTTATGCTTTTGTTGAGGTGAGTTTTGGCTGCAGTGACTAAAATGAAGTTCATTGTATTTTCTTCTCAAATTTTAAGCTATTTTGACATTGTTATGTTGGAAATAAAAACAGTTTGAAGAGGCACGCGATGCTGAGGATGCTATTCGTGGGCGTGATGGATATGATTTTGATGGGCATCGCTTGAGGGTTAGTAAAATCTTAACAGCATTTAGGATACACACATGAATCAACTGTATCCGCTGTTTACTTTGAGAAGTATGTGTGACTTGCATTTTTCTGAGTCAGGGTTTTCTAATTCATGTCTTAATTGAATTTTCATTCACCTTAGCATTTCACCTAAACCATTATGTTTTCTTTATTTAAATGCTTGTCCCTAATTAGTTGGGATTATTAGTTATATAAATTGTGTGTATCCGTCCTACCTTACTCAGGTGTGTTTCTTTTTGAGGTTAGTTTGTCTTTCAAGGCAAATTAACACATCTAATACACATAAGACACCTAAATACTAAATATTTTTCTTTTTTGAGGTGCTTGAGCCTTTTGAAATTGTTACATATACACAGGTTGAACTTGCACATGGTGGACGTGGTAACTCATCGTCTCATGATCGTTATAATAGTGGCTATAATGGTGGTGGTCGTAATAATCACAAATTTGGAGCGCCCAAACGTACTGAGTATCGAGGCATGTTTGTTATTAATGTACTTGCCTAAAATTCTTTACTGCATTTCGTCCTTCTTGATCTAATTCACTTATTTATTTTCAGTTTTAGTTACTGGATTGCCCCATTCAGCATCCTGGCAGGATCTCAAGGTGAGTGGTGTCTGAGTGGTAAATTATCAGGTTCATGGCTAAAAGTGATTTTCCTTTTCCAGCATTCATCTTCTAGCTGCTGAATACTGGAATTCTTTGTTTCTTTTGTAGGATCATATGCGTCGAGCTGGGGATGTTTGTTTTTCACAAGTTTTCCGTGAGGGGAGTGGTAAGATGATAAGCAACAGATATTAGTTTTTTGCTCTTCTTGATCATCCTTTTGGTTATATTATATAAGGGTTTGGTCTTCTTTATACCAAAGAAGCTTGCCTATATCAGGACCTATATTGGTCAATTAAGAGTCAAGTCTCTATGGCTCCCCTTGCTCTTTTCTTCCCTCCTTTCTGTCTTTCTTTTGGGTTTTCTTCTTTGAGAAGGGGTGGGAGAAGAAAGATTTTTGATCTTTTGTTTTGAAAATATCTATTTATTTGCTGAATAACTTAAACCTGAATTGTTTTGATGGTTCTAAAACTTATGGTCTTGAGTTAGCTGAATATCTTTCATAATTCAATTAGAAGGGCTCTCTCAAAGTAAAATCCTTTAATGAGTCTTTTGTGTTGGAATGCAATTGTGGTTCATCATTGGGACACAAGTGTTTTTCCCTACCTTATAAGAGCTAATATTATCTTTTCGGACCGAATCAAAACCAAATTTTGTTCTTATGGCCCGTGAGTAGATGATGTCAGAATGATGATTGGAAAGTTTTGGGCTATTGTTGAGAACAAAATTGCTGAACACTGCAGTAATGTGCATTTATTATATATTTGATGACTTTTGGCATAGTTTATGCTGTAATGTACAGCCAACTTGGCTGGATAAAGTGACAGCGTCCCTCTAATCCGTGTTAGGGATGATGTATTATGTATCCTTTGGCCGAAGTTTATAATTGTACATCATCATTCAAATCATAATTCCATCTGTTCTAGTCAGAAACTATACAGGTGTATTCCTTTGGTGCCATAGCAATATAATAAAACAAGAAAGAATAACAGAATGTTAAAAGAGTATTACATCAAGAAAAATCAAATGGAAAAAAATATAGAAAAAATTGTAGGGGTAAGTCATAATGTAAAAAAAAATTAGCAGGGAAAAAGAAAAAAGAGCATAAAAAAGAGAAAAACCTAAAAGGAATTTTTGGTTCAGGGTTCGGGGAAGGCAGTAATGATTCAACCAGGTGTAGTTATTTTTGGGGCTTTGTTGGAGAGGTAAGTTGGAGTTCTGTGGATGATAAGGAGGAGATAGAAGGAAATAAGAGACCTCATTTTTTCCATCTTGTACTTGCCTGTGTATTCCTCACTCTTTGAATAAAAATAAATGTTGATACCCCCGGGGTTAATTATCCTCCAACACAAGGTAGTATTGCTATCTGGTTTATTGCATGTTACCAACCTTGAATGAGCTGGATAGATGTTATAGAGAGGCTAATCTAGCTTAGTAAATGACCCCTGAACTCTTTTCCTACTTAACTAGATAAGCAATTTATCTTCTTTTTTGTGATGTTCTTTATTTGATTGGGCTGATCCTCTAGAATCTCTTGTAAGCAAGTGTTGCTTTGTTAGTTGATAGAGGTCTTTCTTTTTAATTGGAAGTAGGATTAAGTGGAGGCAAAATAAGAGACGGTTCAAGTATGTAATGTTATCATTTCCAATATTTTAACAGAAAAGTAGCCTTTGTAGGTCCTTTTGATTAAGTTTGAACAATTTGACAGCAACTAGCTTTTTCTTACCATTAGGTATTCAAGAAAACTACTTTTTGGCCATAAATTAAAATTGACGTCATTTATCAATATTGGGGTGTATACACAGTATACTAAAGAGTAGATGAACCTTTTTTAAAACATGGTTCTCTATGAAAGATAAGGAAGCACGGTTCCATATACAAGGCAGCTAATCATCTGTATAAGTTGAGATCTCATGGATGCACTCTAAAGAAACTGACCTCACTTGTCTTAAAAATACATCTAATGGTTATAGCCAGTTTGGTCTTGTTGGTTGATTGATATTTTCTTATTCATTTTCTTAAAATTGTAGTTGTTTCTCAGAATGAACATATTTATTCTTTCTTCGCTATTTTACTTACCCTGATGTATAATTGCGGTACTAGTGAAAATGATGCTAAAGTTCTTAAAGAGTATCTATGATAACTCGATGAGGCACTTGTATTATACTTAATTATAACAAATCTCCCCTTTTTAATGAGTACGGAGCTGGGAAAATGATAGCAAAGACCCTTAAATTATCTATGAAGACCCAAGGAGGCACTCGTAACTTAAATTCGTTTCCCAGGTACAACACTAGAAATGCTATATATGTAACAAAAAAATCTACTCCCTCTGTCCCATTTTATGTGGCGCCTTTTCTTTTTTAGTCTGTCACATATAGAATGTCACCTTACCCTAATGAAATGATTCTTAATCATACGAATATCTAAGGATTGTTTTACACCACAAGTTTGAAAAGTCTTTTTTTTCGTTATACACCGTGTGAAGTCAAAGTGCAACATAAAATGGGATGGAGGGAGTACCATTTTTCTTACAACTATATGAAAGATTTTATAATGTCCATGGGGATTAAATTATCTACATCATTCACTTCACACCAACAACTTGAATTTCATAAATATCTTTATTTTATTTCGTAGCTGTATCTGTTCTCACTTCAAAACAACTTTAAAATAGGCATTGTGCTTAACTTAGTCTAGAAGTTTGCTCATTAAGTTAGTATTTCCCAAATCAATATGGAAACAACTCATTTTCTTGACCAATGTGTAACACGTAATGTTACAAGCCCAGGATGGAACATCTGGTGTGTTACAATTTAATAGGGGGTGTTAACATTGGATACACCAAGTATAGGAGTGCGTCTGGCTCTAATACCATACCATGTTAAGGAAGTGAACAATTGGGCCTAGCTCAACTCCAAAGGTAGCTCATGAGGTGAAGGTCTGCCCAAAACCATACAAGGAGATAACCCTCTATTCCTTCAACCAGTGTGGGACTCTTAACACCTCCAAACTGTTTGCACAAAGCAGTTCTCCAAGAGAGATTTCCTTGTCTTTGTTACCTTCTGCCCTTGCCAGCCGATGGTCTCCTTAAGTGGTCCAGGCACTACCCATCGTACTAAAGTACACCGAAAACATTTTACAATGAAGTCCAATCTGCCATGTGATAGCAATGCAGTAATAAGTGTCTTGCAGTTCCCCAACTGTTTTCTCAGATAAAATATATGTTGCATTAGGCTATAGCTTTTTGCAAGATGTCTCTGTCTGACTTGGGGGTTTGCTTTGCTCTTCTATAACATTTTGCACTGCTGAGCTTTTTACTCTGCTCTTGCATCATTTGAAACGTTTGCCGCATGAGCTTACTATGAACTCCAAATTATGAGCAAGCCCTTAAATTAGTAAATTACATTTAGGGATTTGAATTGCTTTTCAATCTTTTAAAGTTTCTCTAGCTGATCGTGCAAGATCATGCAATAAGCTCTCTGTATACTAGAGCTTTTATAATAAACACAGCTAATAGACAAATGGCAAAGATTGATTGTGACTCTAAAATAGGAATTTAATAGTTGATTTTACCATAATTAAAATATGGAATTCAAAAAGGTGGTTGCCACTCAAAATCTAGGGTCAGCTGAGATTTATTGGATAGTTCAAGGTTGTGGTTGTGACTAAAATGGCCCGAACGTATAGCTGAGCAGTTTAAGGCCTGTGAAAATATTGTGCTTCAGATTCCTCTTATTTCTGTATATCAAATGTGTGATGATGCCTCTTCTTTGAAATAATTTTCTTGTGCTTCTACTCAATTTTCACTGTGTCAAGCTCCCTAATCTTGCTATGACTTGTGAATTTCTTCTGCTTAACTAATTCTTTTGCGGCGAATGGTGCGCTAACAACTAGTTTTGCTCTTCAGGGACCACTGGGATTGTGGATTATACCAACTATGATGACATGAAATATGCTGTAAGTTATTTCCTTTTTCTTGTTCTGTATGTTATCCTCTCAATTTTTGTTCAAGATATTTGAAATATGTTTATGCTCGACTAACAAGTATAATTAATGTTCTTTGTTTGTAGATTAAAAAACTTGATGAATCTGAGTTTCGGAATGCTTTTTCTCGTTCAACAATTCGAGTATGATGTGATTATAACTCAAATACTTTGATCATAGGCTGGTTAATGCCTTTTCTTTTGTTATCCTATAGCATATTGCACCATCCTATGTAGGTGAAAGAACATGATTCTAGAAGCCGCAGCCGTTCTTACTCGAGAGGAAAGAGTGGTAGCCGTAGCCGTAGTCGAAGTTACAGTCGTAGCCGGAGCAGAAGGTGCGGATATTGTAGTTTGCAGGTTATATAACTAGTTACTTCACTTTCGAATGCTACCCATGGATCTCATTGCTATTCTCTTTCCTAGCAGCAAATCTCCTAAAGCTAAATCATCAAAGCGTGCGAGATCTCGTTCTAGATCTGTCTCTTCTCAGCCCCGTTCTGGGTTAAAAGGGCGATCTGTGTCAAGGTAATCTTCCTTTCCTTACTGGTTATATGCTATCCATTTTGTTGTTGGGGCAGGTTATGTAAAAGTAGCATATAGTACAAGGTTAATGTATATTTTTCTACAAGTCCTTGTACTTATCTCTCAGTTGATTTGAATCATTTTAATCTTTTCATTGTGAGAGCTACCTGGGATTAACTGTTGCATTTTACACCTCATTCATTTAGTCGGCAAGCAGATGAGCACTTTGTTTCCGACACCCTGAATCTAGACTAGACTTTGTATTGCCATGGACATGAGATGGCTGTGAATCAAAAGTTGTTTTGCAGTGTGACTGATTTAACGTTTTCACATAAGTTGCTTGTAAATTTGACAAATTCAAATTGTAAAACTCGTATACAAAATGATTGTATCTTATTTACCATAGATCTGGAAAGTTTTGGCCCCACAACAGTCTTCTTTTTCCCCATATATACATACAGAGTAATAAATCATGTGTATTGCATATGAACGTAAAGCTTCTAATCCCTCATTCAGTTTGGATCAATATCGCCCTTTCAAAACTGTAAGTGAACCTTTTGGAAATTTGTCGAGACCGTAGATCAATGGGCAGCTGGTAAGTCGTCATTAGCAGATACCTGCTCCTAGTGTAGTTTCACGACGCCTTATATTTTATGGTAAGGTATAATCCTGCATCTTCATTTTTCGGGCGGCATAGGGACACCTAATGTTAATTTCATTCTGCTTCAAGGTGTCTCTTTCCAAAAAATATTGTTCTGCTTCAGGGTGAGAGATATTTTTGAACTTAACCAATGTTGAACAATTTGATAAACCAAACAAGTTACAGAAAGTGCTCTGCACTTTTAAGAGTTCTGTACATCTGTTCTTGGTGCATAGGTTTGTTGTTTGCCATTTACCATGCTGTTCAGATTTTCCTTTTGTCGTTGTAACTTCTGCAATTAAATGTGTCATTCAGTTTTGAAAAGATGTCTTGATACTGCATTTCAGAATCCATTCAAAACAAAATAGTTGTTGAGTGTTGGATTTAGAAGTAGGTTGTTCCTGTTACTTGTTACTTTTGCATTTTGGTAACATCAGAGAATATTCTGTGTTGTCAAGGTACAATCATTTTATTATTTCCTTTGTAAATATGAGAAATCACATTGTTGGTTTTTCTAGATGTTGGATATATACGAGGATCTTGGAATGCGTATTAGGATCTTGAGTGGATATGGTCTTGCCTACAACAAATTTTGTTGTGGAGGTATGCTGTTTTCTAGATGGCAGCTTCGGAATCTTTAATGGTTCTTGAGTGGATTGGGAACAAGAAGATCATGGATTTTGATGGTCAAGCTGGACTGGCATACTTAAACTCCACTTTGAATTTGGGATCGCCATCTGCCAAGCTAATAAGACACTAATTGGTTCTTTCACTTCCTGTTAATTGGTCTTCAAATAGCACAAACTTAAACTTAAATTATTGACTAGAACTCTTCCTTAACTAGGTAGCTTGCATGGCTTCATACTTGTCATTGTTTTCTCTTTGGGATGGTGAAATGATTACGGGTTTCTGCATATCTACTTTGATTATGGTCACTCCGACGTGGAAGTGGCATCAAGGCAATTGGATGAAAGTTGTTAAGCAGAAGGTTGGATATTAAATTGAATTATTTCTGGACATTTTGCAGATCTCCATCAAGATCCAGATCCCCAGTACCATCTGTAAGTCAAACGACTCTTCTAAGATAAAATGAAAACCTGGAAATATTATATCTTGTGGAAGAACCGTTGTCTTGTTAAATTTGTATTAACTTATTTGATTACATTCTCTCTTTTACTTCGAATCATCTCTGTTTGTTGGCATTTTATATTTGACTGGATTGGTTTCAGCACCCAAAACGTGCGAGCAAAAGCCCAAAACCTCGCGACTCCAGGAGAAGCCAGAGCTTAAGTAAAAGCCCAAAACCACGTGATGCCAGGAGAAGCAAGAGTGTGAGTAGAAGCCCAGAACCACGCAATTCCAGGAGGAGCCCCAGCAGGAGCAGAAGCCCCAAGCCACGCAATTCCAGGAGAAGCCCGAGCAGGAGCCGCAGCCGGAGTCGCAGTGGGAGCTTGTCAAGGTCCTCTTGCACATCTGCCTTTTTTCTAGATTAATCGACAGCCATCCAGTTGCTTGAGGTGTTGTAACCTACCATAACTATTTTGTTGACATTTCATTGCATTTTTACAGGTGATCTATGTTGGATTAAGCTGTCACTGCAGTTTCTGAGATTGAGAGTGCTGTTGTGCCTGAAAAGATCAGCTGATGAGCTGTGGTGTCATCTTTTCTTGTAAGAAAGATGAAATAGCTTCTGAATTTCTTGGTCCATGACCAATTAGACTTGAAAAGATTTGCCGTATTTTAGTATTTAAAAAACTTTGCAGTATGTATGATGGCAAAAATCGAAAATTATGTTTCTGTATTTTCCCAGATTTTGTTATTTATTTCCTGCAGGTGAATTGCTACTTTATGTGATTGTATTGTTTTCTTTCCTGTGACTTTTTAAAGTTCTTTTCTTATTTGTTTCTGTTTTCCTGAGGCAACGTCCTTACCAGTAGGGTCGGAAAGGGTGGTGGTGTTATACAGGCCTTATGCTCTGGTTTGCTGGTGGCGTTGGGTCTGTCACCTTAGATCCTTGCTATTGAAGGACGTTTGTTTCTCTTCTGCTATAAGCCGTTGAGTTCTATCCATTCCTTGTCCAGAAATAGAACTGACTACTTTGTTCATCAGAGGATTGAGGTTTTTACGGAGTTATATCCATTTCCTCGCCAATGTCTCTCATTGGGTTGAGCGACTCAACGTCACGATTCTTGAACAACTATGGAATAAAAGTATCGATGAAAGGGAAAACTTAGGATAGAATGGTTCATACACTGCATTTAGCCTCTTATTTCAGACAAAACATTGAGATCCACTGGAAGTTTTTTGGCAAAACTTTACACAACTACTACATCTTTACATACTGAGGGTCCAGAAATCAAATAAATACACACATACTAAGTAGAACAATTCAAGATTTAATCTTTGGCTTCTTCACAATCATCACACTGCAGTGGGCATGATGAGCACAGTAGTCACTTACACTACCCAAAACAGCCCTGCACACAATCAATAAGGAGTTTTAAGTTGTACACACTGGCAGTGTAAATAAATTTGTATATAGTCGGACCGAGGAAAAGAATAGTACCTAAAGCAAAAATCGCAGGATAATCAAAGAAAATACTAGAATAATATTAATAGCACTGATAAGGCGAAGAGGGAGCAAAACATGTGCTCCAACTAGAATGATGCTCTGCCATAGAGGAGCGAAATCGCTAGACTACTGACTAGCCTTCTACCCTAATCTTCAACCTCCATGTTTTTTTTATCTAATCTAAGGTTAGAGGTCATGACACGGAAACCTAGATAATAAACATTAACCAATAATTTAATAAAACTGACAATAATGGTACTCGTTATCATAGGTCACATTAACTATACACCGTCAGCATATAGAAATTAAATTTACCTCTTTATAACTCCATAACCATGACAGCCAACAACTAAAAGAGAGGCATGAAATTTATCTACAGCTTCACAAAGGACATTCCTAGCATCACCTTCCACAACCTCAACCACAACATCATTCACCTACAAAAAAATGTTAAAAAAATAAATCAAGTACAAACTTAACCCCCTTTTTTTTAAAAATAAAATAATAATAATTTATTTTTTATTTTTTTTACAGATTTTGCTTTGCATATCTCCATAGCTTTCTCCACAACCCTTGCAGCAATTTTCTTCAAATTAGCCTCTATGGCTGAAAAAGCTTCCACACTCCCTGCACAATTCATTAAAAACATAACTAATATATACATTTTTGAGATTTTTCGAGCTGTTGATCCATCTCAATTCGCGATAGAGAACAAAACAACAAGTGAGCGTACTTTAGTTTGCTTCTTTCTCCTGGTTCGTTTATACCCCTTTTTTTTTAATTTTCATTTAAAAAGATTTCACTATTATAAAAATACACTCTCCATTACTCTCCAACACACCTTATCTTCAGCTCTACCCGTTAGCCCCTATCCCACCATCACACAACTCCACAAATTATAATATTTATTTAGATTATGTACAAATATTTTAAAAGTAATTTTCTTATATCAAACACACAAAAAGTACAAAACCACATATTTTTCTTGAAAAACATCTTTCTATGACATTTTCCATCCTACCAACCACACCCCAAATCATTAGTTTTAGAAAATTTCACTGATGAAACGTTTAGTCAAATACTGTCATATAAAATAATAATAACATATTCAGTGAAATTTTACAAGTAGACCACTACCTCATAGAAATGAAGAGACTGTTTCCGAAAGGCTCTCGTCTCATATAAAATATAAAAATAATAATGAAAATAGTAAGACATACCAGGACCAGCAGCAAGGCCAATGATAGAAGCAGGAGTAGGTTTAGCATGAAGTAATACAAGTTTAAAAGGATAATTAGAATTATAATTTGTAAAAAAATGATCCAAAGTCCATTCTAATCCATAAAAACTATGTTCATTATCTTCTATTCCAACCACCATCACTGATTTCTCCTCTTCTTTATTTGCCATTCTTCAAACTCAAAAAATATTTGATGAAAAAAGCAAAACAAAAGTGGGCTATTTATTATATTCTTATTCTTATCTAAAGGAATCTAATTCAGTTTCTGGTTACATCATTAAAAGAATAGAATTTCCTAGAATACGATGCTACAAAAGGACAAAATTCGAAATTAAATTTTATTTAAATATTTGAATTACATACCTAAATATATGATAAATTAGTTTATAAATACTGATTCATATACTTAATCATCAAACGATGCATGGGGTTCCTTTTCTGCCGGTAATCAAACTCTAATATAAATATTAAATATCAAATAAAAAATTAAATAATAATTATATTAAAATTAAGTTAAATATATTTATACATACTTCTTTTTTTAATTATATACCTCATCATCGATTGAAATAATAATTACTTAATCACTTATTATACTACTATAATAATTGGAGGAATAGTTCTCCGGCGATGTGTAGAATATTTTACAATATTAATTAGACATAATTATCCAACTCTTTATTTGATTTTAATATTTTTGACGCAACACATAAAGATGTTTCAATTGCTCTTTCATACAACAATATTAGAAATACTACAGATATAACAAAAATGTATTATCCTCTGTACCCTTTTCATTTTTAGTCCGTCATATAATTAAATTAATAATTAACGTCGCAAATTTGAAGGAAGTAATAATAGAATTAGTAAATATAGGATTAACACGTCCGAGAAGGTGCGGGATATATAGCTAGTTACTTCACTTTGGATGTGATTGCTATTCTCGTCGTTCTACATCTCTCTCTTCTCAGCCCTGTTCTGGGTTTTGTTGTTGTTAATGTATATTTTTCATTGTGAGAGCTACATGTTGCATTTTGCACCTCATTCATTTAGTGGGCAAGCAGCTGAGCACTTTGTTTCCATGGACATGAGATGGCTGTGAATCACAAGTTGTTTTGCAGTGTGACAAATTCAAATTGCAAAAGCTCGTATACAAAATGATACTACTTGATTTATTTGGGAAGCATACATTATTTACAAGAGATCTGGAAAGTTTGGATCAATATCGCCTTTTCAAAACTGTAGTGAAACTTTAAGAAATTTGTCATTAGCAGATATGTCCTGCTCCTTGTGTAGTTTCACGAGGCCTTATATCATGGTAAGGTATAATCCTGCATCTTCGTTTTTGGGGGGGCGTAGGGATACCTAATGTTAATTTCATTCTGCTTCAAGGTGTCTCTTTCCAAAAAATATCATTCTACTTTGATTATGGTCGCTCCGATGTGGCAGTGGCATCAAGGCAGTTAGATGAAAGTTGTTGAGCAGAAGGTTGGATATTAAATTGAATTGTTTCTGGACATTTTGCAGATCCCCAGAGATGTTCTCATTGGCGCCTAACCTGAGATGTCACATTCATAAAAAGCATTTAAAAAATTGTAAGTTCAATCCATTCTGTTTAGCAGAAAGACGGATATTCCTTGCTCATTGCTAGACAATCACTTATGTGTGGGAAAAATAGTTTTCATTTTTCATCTCATGAAAAACCCTTTTTGCTCTGCTTAGCCTTATCTCTCTCTAGGAGTAGTTTAGTTATAGATTCTATAGGAATTGGACGATCCTATTTGATCAAATATCTAGTGACAAACTCCTATGTTCCTTTCATTACGGTATTTTTGATGATGACAGAAGAAGCACGAGTGTGAGTAGAAGCCCAGAACCAACTCAATCCGAGGAGGAGGCCCCAGCAGGAGCACAAGGCCAAAACCACGCAATTCCAGGAGAAGCCTAAGCAGGAGTCCCAGTGGGAGTTTGTCAAGGTCCTCTTGCACGTCTGCCTTTTTCTCTAGATTAATGGACAGTCATCCAGTTGCTTGAGGCGTCGTAACTATTTTGTTTGACTTTTCATTGCAATTTTACAGGTGATCTACGTTGGATTAAGCTATCGCTGCAGTTACTGAGATTCAGAGTCAGCTGAGCTGTTGGTGTCATCTTTTCCTGTAAGAAGTCGGATGAAATAGCTTCTGAATTTCTTGGTCCATGACCAACTCAGAACTTAAAACTTTAAACCTTACCTTATCTATCTACTTGAAAAGATTTGCAATATTTGAAAAACTTTGCAGTATGTATGATGGCAAAAATTGAAAATTATGTTCTGGATCTTCCCAGATTTTGTTATTTGTTTCCTGCAGGTGAATTGCTACTTATGTGATGACATTGTTTGCTCTCCCGTGGTTTTTTAAAGCTGTTCTCTCTATTTGTTTCTGTTTTCCTGATGCAGCGGTCTGAAAATGATGGTGTTACACAGCCTTACGCTCCGGTTTGCTGGCGCCATTGGGTCGGTCACTCGATGTTTATTTCCCTTCTCCTGTAAGTCGTCGAGTTATATCCCTTCCTCGTCTATTTTGAGAAATAGAACTGACTGTTTTTTTTACCGCTTTGTATGCATTCCTCACCCGTATCGATGAAAGGGAAAAACTTAGGAAAGAATGGGCTCATACACTACATCTGGTCTCTTATTTCATACATAACATTGAGATTCAATACACAAGACACTGAAGTTTTATGGCAACATCTTACACAACTACCACAACCTTACACACTAAGTAGAAACAATTCAAGATTTATTCTTAGGCTTCTTCACAATCATTACGCTGCAGTGGGCATGATGAGCACAGTGGTCACTTACACTACCCAAAAAAGTCCTGCACACAATCAATGATGAATTGTAGTTATATGCACGGGCGGTGTAAATATATCTGTACATAGCCAGACCACCTGCTGGCTATGACAATAACATACACAGTTTGATCTCACATGTGGGTTCCGAGGAAGATGAAGTGTACATACACTTTATCCCCACTTTGTGAAAATACCGAGGGAAGAAATGTATCTAAAGCAAAAATAGTAGAATAATCAAAGATAATACTAGAATAACAAGGAGAAGAGGGAGCACTAGAATGACTCTCTCCCATAGAAAAGAAGAGCAGAATTACTTGACTACACTAACCATTTGCTCTAATCCTTGACCTATAGCTTTAGATCTCCTCTGAGGCCATTACACGAAAATCTAGATAATAAACATTAACCGATAACCCATGAAGAGGGAAGAGGTAATGTTGAAAATAACGAAGAAAAAAAGTAACTAAAGCAAAAATAGTAGGATAATTAAAGATAATACTAGAATGATAAGGAGAAGGAGCACTAGAGTGGCGCTCTCCCACAGAAAAGAAGAGCAGAATTACTAGACTACGCTAATCATTTGCTCTAATCCTTGACCTATGGCTTTGGATCACCTTTAATGTCATTAGATGAAAACCTAGATAATAAATATTAACCGATAAGCTTGTAAAATCGACAGTAATAATACTCGTTACTGTAGGTCACATTAACTAGAAATATAAACAAGCTAGAAATTAAAATTTACCTCTTTATAACTCCATAACCATGAGAACCAACAACTAATACAGAGGCATGGAGTTTATCTACAGCTTCACAAAGGACATTCCTAGCATCACCTTCCACAACCTCAACTACAACATCATTCACCTACAAAAAGAGTTAAAAGATCAATCAAGACCCTTTTTAAAAAAAAAAAAATTAATAATAAAGATAAAGATAAAAAATTACAGATTTTGCTTTGCATATCTCCATAGCTTTCTCCACAACCCTTGCAGCAATTTGTTTTAAATTAGCATCTATGGCTGAAAACACTTCCATACTCCCTGCACAATTCATCAAAAATGTTAAATCAAGACATAATTGATATATATATTTTGGAGTTTGATGATTGTATCTCAGTTCGCAAAAAGAGAACAAGACAACAAGCGAGTATACTTTAGTTTGCTTCTTTCTCCTCCGAGTGGTTTGTTTTGAACTCATCACCTTAGTTTACTCTAATAGTATATCGATTTGTGCGACAATTTCATATAGCACTACGAAGAAGTTTTGAGAGTTACGAAGGAAGCTTCAAACTCATATTGGTCATGTGTTCGGGAACGAGAATTGAAATCTATGAGATCAAATCTCCTGTTGTTCCTCAATAACTCAATGGTAGAGCAATCAGCTGTTAACTGATTGGTCGTAGGTTCGACTCCTTCTTGGGGAGATTTGATTGATTTAATTCAAAATAAAGGGGTCTTTGTTTCTATTGTATTCTATCTCATCTTATCACATTCAGTTCTGCTGCGAGATTAAAAAAATCACCATCAATACCTCAATCTAGGTCCAAGATAATCCTTTGTTCCATTATAAAAACACATTTCTATTTATCTTTCCCCCTACTTATTAATATTTATTTAAATTATATATAAATATTTAAACTTACCTATCAAACCAATAAGAAACTACTAAGAACATTTTCCCTAGTAGCCACACCCAAAATCATGAGTTTTAAGAGAACTTTTCATTATGTCTCTTGAAAATCTCTCTATTTTTTCAACCTGATGAAATGTCTAATCAAATACTGTCATATAATAATAATAATAAGACATACCAGGCTCACCAGCAAGGCCAATGATAGAAGCAGGATTAGGTTTAGCATGAACCAACACAAGTTTAAAAGGATAATTAGAATTATAATTTGTAAAAAAATAATCCAAAGTCCATTCTAATCCATATAAACTATGTTCATTATTTTCTATTCCAACCACCATCACTGGTTTCTCCTCTTCTTTATTTGCCATTCTTGAAATTTTTTTATGAAAAAAGCAAAATAAAAGTGGGATATTTGAACACGAAATATAAAGGGTTTGTTTTATTATATTCTTATTCTTATCTAAAGGATAGAATTCCCGATGCCACAAAAGGACAAAATTTATATTGAATATATTATAATTATGTTACATTTGTTCCTGAATTTTATTTAAATATTTGAATTATAATATATGATAAATTGATTTATTAAGATTTTTTTTATTGTGATCTCAAATTAAAGATATGTCATGTGCATATATATATATATATATCATAATAATTTTTATGGCATTCTGATAAATATATGATATACTTTTTCCAAATATCACCTATTAAATTATATCTATAACTTTTAAATTTTTTTTAAAATTATTTATAAAATATTTTATCATGTATTTAATTATTCGATTTTATGGGAATTAATCGGGGCTCTAAGAGACTCGGACACCAAATATAAATTAAAAAATTATTTGATTTCGATGGTCTAAAATGCATAAAGATTTGAGGCATCACATCTTTTTGTTTTTTGTTAGCTAATGGATAGACATTTAATGCGTGAAAAATATTAGTTAGAAAATACAAATTAAAAGAATTATGTGACACGTGTTCCTCCGCTTGTTCACCCTTGAAGCAATTAAGCACGACATGTGTCGTATTTAATTGCCTTATATACGTGGCGTAAAATAAAAAATATTTAATTTGATACTTTATTTAAAAAAAAATATTTTTTTGATCAATAACTTTAATTTGAAATCATAAGCTTTCTTCTTATACATGTATTTACGTGACACATCTTTCATAACATCCAAAAGTTTTCTTTATTTCTTTTGATTATATTTTGTCAAATTAAAATTAGATAAATAAATTAAAATGAAATGAGTATCTGGTGTAGTGGTATCATAGTACCCTCCCACGGTACTGACCGGGGTTCGATTCCCCGGATGCACATTTTTTTATTTGTAGTTTTATTATTTACGGTGAATTTTTTTAATCGATTGATTAAAATAAATCATGAGAAATATAATATATACGTAAATCTTACTTTTATCTTTTTCGAAATAAAAAAGGTTCATATCATTTTATTGAGTGGTGCATTATTGATAGGGGCCACCATAATGTACTGGTTCTTTATTTTTATGACAATAATAATTGAAAGAATATGACAAAATATTAGTCATAATCTCCTTAATTAGGTTGAGGACAAGTACCTCAATTTACTATTTTTTTTGTATATAAGGTTGGAAACCAACTCCAAAAAGAATAAGTTGTACCAAAATTTTGTAATTTTTTGAAGAATCTATATATCTATCTATATATATATATATATATATATATACTATATTAAAAGTGTGAAGACCCTTAGAAATGTTGTTTGAACTTTTTGTCCTTCATTAAAGAACTCTTCTTTAGACAAAATCGTCTTTTCACTATTTTTCTTTAACTTCTTAATTAATTGTATTTATAATATTGATTTTTAAAGTATATGGAAATAAATAATAAAATAAGAATTTTTAGTCATGGAAAGTTTCCTAAATCTTCCTTATTTAATAGATTTCTACTTCTTTCTTATTTATAAATCGTCTTTTCACTATTTTTCTTTAAATTTTTACTAACAGTTATAGAATTTGAGAATGATTTTTTTTTAAGTATAATTTCATAGAAACAAAAGAGATTAATTTCATGTACATAAAAAATTATTCGTAATTATTTTGTTAGACTTAATACTTAGATAAATAATATTTTTCATTATTAGATTTTACTTTTTCAAAATAATTCTCTTAAAAGGATC
>JBCEWC010004296.1:0-27669 GCA_038996855.1 Solanum aculeatissimum | reverse complement strand
TTCATGGTGATATTAGAAGATTTTTTATTAAAATATGGTAAACTTCACCTTAATTACTTTTTAAAAAGAAAAAAAAGGTCTAAAACATTAAAAAGTGACTAATTTGAACGTTACCTAATTAATTTTTAAAGAGGAAAAAAAGGTTTAACACCTATTAAAAAAGTAACATGGTTGTTATACTTTTGTTGTAATTAATGATTACCTTTTAATTTACTTTAAAAAAAAAACTAATTTGAACGTTTTTTAATTTTAGGAAACTTTGTTTTTAACTTTTTTTCCTTTATTTTTTTTACTAATTTGAACCTTTTCTTCTTTTATTTTTTTTCCCTTTATTTAAAAAAAAAAACTAATTTGAACGTTTTTTTATTTTGGGAAACTTTGTTTTTAACATTTTTTTCCTTTATTTTTTTTACTAATTTGAACCTTTTTTTCTTTTATTTTTTCCCTTTTTTTGATTAATTTCCTTTTAGACCAAATCTATTTTAGTTGGAAAAGGATTCTTTGCGTAGGAATTTTTCTTTATTTAATTTTTATTATATTTAATATTATTAAAATAATAATTTTTTAAAAAAAGGGTGAAAAGACGATTTTGTCTAAAGTATAGTCTTTTAATGAAGGGCAAAAAGTTCAATCAACATTTCTAAGGGCCTTCACACTTTTAATATAGTATAGATTGATATAGATTAATTATGATTTTAATACTTTTTACGTAATTTTTAATAATATATGCTAGAATTGAAAAGTCAACTAGATTTTTTAAATAGAGAAGGAGCAGTCGATTCTTTTATTTTTATTTTTATTTTGAACTAAGATTTAATTTGCTATATTTTAAATTTGAATAAATTTATTTTTCATTCTCCTAATCTAATCTGATAAAAAGAAATACTAACATATGAGATCTCAAAAAAAAAACATTCTTTTTCATAAATACTGAAAAAAGTGTTTATTTTACATTTTATATTAAATTTATAATTTCTCTTCCCTTTTTCTAGAAAATCTATGGGGGGTTTTAAATTTGTTTTCTTATATTTTATATGTTATTAAATAAAATTAATAATGTATTTTTTTTAATGTGACTATATATCTATTATATATATATAAGTGTAGATAAACAAACACTTTTTGGTCGACATATCTGCTTCAGCTGCCGATTGATGTGTTTACTTCAACTATTTGATTTTATTTTAGCATTTTTATTAATTATTTTTTCAGTTGCTTCAACTGTGATTTTACAATATTACCTATAATAAATCATTCTCTTAGTTGCTTCAACTATGATTTTACTATATCACGTCAATCAATTATTTTAAGTAATACAAATATTAGAATTAGGATGAAACAAACACATATATAATAAATTAAGTCCTTTTTAAAAACAAAACTGGACAAATAAAATTAAATAACTGTTTTAATATCTTTCGATGATTATATTTGTGTCAAAATATAATGTAAATAAAAAAGGTCATGTATATTACTTGAAATGAGTAAAAAGTAGGAGAATTTTCATACATAGCCTAAGTTTGAAATTTAATATGATCAAATAGTTATATTTTACATAATTATATGATATAACCTCAGCTATATGACCTAGAGGGGAGGAGAGAGGCAAATTATATATGTATATTTGTCAAATTGTATGTGTATATATGTCAAATAATTGTATATATGTAACTAATATACATATGTATTTGTATATCTGACAATCGAGATTGGGAGAGGGAGGAGAAAGGCGAGTGAGATCGAGAGAGGGAAGAGAGAGGCTAGCGAGAGAGTGAAGAGAGGCGAATTGTATGTATATATATGTCGAATTTACTATGTATATTTATCAAAATAATTGTATATATGCAATTGATATACATATGTAATTGTATATCTTGCAAGATATTGTAGAGAGAGAGGAGAGAGGAGAGAGGCGAGAGAGAATAACAACAAAAACCTAACTATAGCAATAAATTGTATTTTTTTCAAACTATAGTTATATAATATAAATATATATCATATGTTTGCCTAGTTATGTTATTTTTCTTAAAAAGTACTATAAATCATAATAATTACCAATTTAAAATTTAAAAGATATATAAAAAATTTAAATGGTTCTTGAAATTTTATCAGTGCCACAAAATTTGGGACAGAGAGATAACATATATTATTTAAAATTTATGTAAAACGTATTATAAATTGCAACAAATCAATAATTTAAAATAACTAAAAACTAAATAAAATTTTAGTTAACTCACCAAATTTTCAAAATAAGTAATTTATATTCTTTAAAAATAACATAAAATATAGTACAAGTCGCAATAATTAACAACTTAATTTTTTTTAAAATATATATATTTAAAAAAGGGATAATTACACTCACAAGTCACTGAAAAAAAATATTTACGCAAAAAATAGTTCACTTTTTTTAATTACAAAAAGTAGTCATCCGGTTGACCTTTATTTGTTACAATTTTGGGTATTCAATCCTTGTTGTATAGACATGTATATTCAGTGTATCATAATGTATATTTAGTGTATAACTCATGTATAAGTAATATACATTGTATAGCAGTGTATAATTTCTATAACTATATTGTATACTCATGTATAATTTCGCTGATTTGAAGCTATTTTTTTATGTAAATAAAACATAAGCTACTTTTTTGTATATATATGTATTTTTTCCTTTAAAAAATCCATTGATATCACATAAATTGTGATAAAAAAAAAACATACGTTGGTCCCGTATTAGCACGGGCTTTAATAAATAATAATATATTAAGTATAATTTAAAAAATATTTAAAAACATTATTTGGGATCAATAAAGACTATTTATTTAATCAAATTAGTCCATAGTATAAATGAATTGGATTAGACAAATCAAAATAAGTAAAAAAATAAATGGAGCAAGATATTATTCCTCTCAAATTTCCCCAAAATAAATAAGGGGTAATTAAATTAATTTTTATTTGATCATTATGTTTACTAGATACGACTCAACTATTTATTACCGTTTATCTAGTCTCCAAGCCTTAACCCTTCCTTTCATTCTTCTTTCTATTATAAATTAGGGTCGCCGCACATTGTTCTATCTACATTGCCTGAAAATCATCGTGGTTGGCTGGCCGGTCGACAACCTCCATTCACTTTCAAACTATACCAATCGAAGCATCTGCTTCTCATAAATCAAGATTCACAATTCAAAATCCACAAAGCCCTGTTAACGTTCACTGTACGAAAATACACAGATAAATAGATCTAGAATGGATCTATCATTTGGCGTCAATTTCCGTATGAAATTCAAGCAACCATCTTTTACGTCACATCCTTTGCAGAAGAGATCGATAAGAATCGATTTTTATCTTTTGAACTCTAAATCACGCGGTGACTCGCCTCATTTTCCAGATGTGTCTGGTAAGTAAGATCTAATAAGTTATCTCTTCCTTTTTTTCGATTGTTGAATAAAATCTAACCAATATCCATTCTCATAAATTCAATTATGCATAACATACAGTCACCAATAAGTCTTTATTTTATATGTCAATTTTCTAGCATACTCATCTCTTATCCTAGTCAAGTATACATAACAAAACTATATATACATATTTATTTATTTATTAGTCTCGATTTATGTGATATTGATAAATTTTTTATATATATTTCGAAAATTATTATAAAATTATAATTGAAGGAGCTAAAGAAATATTATGAAGTAGTTGAAGTAGATACATCAATACGCAACTGCCTGTAAAAGATTAAATTAAAAAGCCCACAAATTATTTTTTATTGTCCCCACACAATAAAAGAGAAGAAACAAGCAAGTGAAGCAGACGGGACAACTAAAAGTTGCTCAAGCAAGTAGCACGATCGGAAACTCCTGAACTTATTCTCTTATATATAAGTAAAGTATACTAATATTAATTATTTTTCATATATACAAATATAAAAAATTTATTGGGCTATGTTTATTGTAAACTAATTATATTTTCGTGGGCTAATTTTTTTAAAAATTTATTTTTTTTCATTACATTTTTAGTAATTTTTACTGGACTTTCATGTATGAAAAAAAGCCCTCAAAAATCAGGTTTTCCTACAAAACCCTTCCGTTTCTCCTCCATTGTTAAATCTTCTGTTTGTTCTTCCCAAATTGGTTCTGAAAATTGGCATAAAAATCCAATCTTTATCAATTTTTCTTGAGAATTCGCCTAAAGAAGTGTTCATTGAGTTGTGTAATCGAAGAAAAAGTGGCAAGTCAAGGGTTTAATTCAGCAGTTTTGACTCTTTTGAGTTTTCAATCTTCTCAAAAAGTCGAAATGGAAACAGGGAATGCTGCAACGGAGTTGAATTCGCCGGAATCGAATTTGGCGGTTGTGATACAGGGTCAGAATTCAAGTGGTAGAAGGACTCGATCTCAAACGGGTGCGGTTCGTAGGGAGACTCCGAAAAAAACCCTAAATTTTCTGAGTAAGAGATCGAGGGTGTATGGGAAGAATTGTGTGAAAAAATCGAAGAAGAGGAGGCGGTTGAATAATGGCGATGTGGGTGTTGTTGCAAATCTCAAAAGGAGGAAGGTGTATGATGATGAAGAGAAGGGGAAAGGTTTGATCGACGGTTTGGAGGTAATTTTCATTTTTGTTGATTGTTAATTGCTGTATATCATATGTATACATTCAATGTATATGTGTTTTTGTGTGTATATGTGTATATGATTTGTGTATAGAATATATATATGTGTATATGATGTGTGTATCTGTTCTCGAGCCGAGGGTCCATCGGAATCTCTACCCTCTCAGTCCCCTCTTGTAGTGGGATTACACTGGGTATGTTGTTATTGTTGTTTTATGTGTGTGTGTAATTGTGTATATTATCTGTGTGTCTAATAGGTACACATTTGTTAAGATTGAAATGTTCAATAGGAACAAGTGTGAGTTTGAGTATCAAAATGGAAGATGCGGTTTGTATTTGTGTATTCAAATCCTTCTGAGTTCTGTGTGTCTGACGGGTACACATTTGTTAAGATTGAAGTGTTTAATAGGAACAAATCTGAGTTTAGTGTCAAAATGAAAGATGCTGTGTGTGTATTCAAATATATGAGACGTACATTTTTTTCCTTGATTTTCCTTCTGAGCTGCGTGCCTGTATATGATATGTGTATCTAATAGATATACATTTGTATAGATTGACTTGTTCAATAGGAACAAGTCTGAGTTCTAGTGTCAAAATGTAAGAGCAGGACCAGTTTAGTGCTCTAAATATGACTTTAGCCTATATAGTATACAGTGTAAAAATGGGATACAAAGCAGTATATATGTGCTTTTTGTTGTACTTTTGAATTTTACATCAGCAGTGCAATATAGACTGTATAAATAATAGATTCTTGTATATGATGTGGGTCTAACAGGTATACATTTGTTAAGATCTGAAGTTTTCAATAGGAAAAAGTATGAGTTTTATTGTCAAAATGAAAGATGCGGACAAGTTTAGTTGGCTGCAAAGCAAAGATCATTCGCTTGGCGAATAAAGTGGGTCAGCCTCTTTTTTTTTTAAAAAAAAATTTGGTAACGTTGTATTCCTCAACATTAAGGATATGCTGGAGACCTTCTAAAAGAAGCAAAAAGAGAGTACGAGGAAGCTACTTACAGAGATCCTTGAGAATCTACTAGTTCCAATTCATCTATTTCTAACTTTTTTCAGTATGTCACCCTCTTTTTGGTTTTTTCCCCAACGCTTTTTCTTGCTGATCGAACTCACGTATGACTTTAGCCTATTTGTACAAGTGTACAAATGGGATAGAAAACTGTATATATGTACTATTTGTTGTACTTTTGAATTGTACATCAGCAGTACAACAGGGAGTGTATAAATATTTTTTTTTAATATTTATATAATGTGTGTCTAATCGTTACGCATTTGTTAAGATTTGAAGTGTTCAATAGGAACAAGTATGAGTTTTAGTGTCAAAATGAAAGACACAGGCATGTTTAGTGGCTGTTTATCACTTTAACCTATATAGTATACCGTGTAAAAGGGGGATAGAAAACCGTATATATTTGTAATGTTTGTTGTAATTTGAATTGTACCCCGGCAGTACAACATATTTTACAACTTTCTTGTGTATTAACCTATATTTGTATCATTGAAATGTAGGATGGGGATTTTTATGTTCGGCCTCTCAAGCGTTACCACCCAAGGGTTGGGGCACAAACTAATATTGATGCTGTTAACATGTTAAATGAGAAGTTGGATGCTAGGCAGATTCAGATGTTCAGGGAAACCTGTTTCGGGCATTTTCTTGATTTGCCCCCAGTGGTAGTGCAGCATCAGTTGGCACACTCCCTATTGTTGAGGGAAGTGGTTGAAGAGGAAGAGGAAGCGCTGTGGATATCGTTGAAAGATGTCAAGCTGCGGTTTGGGCTTGTTGAGTTTGGGATTATCACCGGGTTGAAGTGTACTGACGATGCTTATGGATGCTATGATTCTGATGGAGCGGGTCAGTTAATGAATACTTACTTTTCTGAACTTACCAGGGTGCCTAAACAATCCTTAATTGAATGCTTCCATAATAAGAGATGGAAATCTGATGAGGATGCAGTTAAGATCGCTGTCCTATATTTCATTCACACATTTTTGTTCTCCACTGTGAGTCGCAAGCATATCACAAGGGATGATTTTGAGCTTGTTGACAGCGGTGCATATGAAAAGTACCCTTGGGGGAAAGCTGTCTTTAAAGCCACACTGAAGTCTATGAAGGGAAAGTTGCAGGGGAAGCCTTCGATGTACAGGCTTGGTGGATTACCATTGGCATTCCAGTGTTGGTTTTATGAGTGTTGCCCTTATGTTAATAATAAGATTGCTTTCCGAGTTGATGACAAAGTTCCCCGCATACTTAGTTGGAAAGTCACAAAGCAGCCAAGTTTTAAGGAGTTGTTGGATGGGATTTTCAGGCAGAGTCGGGATCAGGTAATTGGAAAGTACGGTCATTTATTTTTTGTTGTATTAACCTATACACTTGATATACCATTCATGCACTCACTAATGTAGGGTTTCTTTTTCAGTTTAAAAATATATACTAATGGTATATTTCTAGTATGTCATAATGTTTACACATGTAACTACCATATATATATATCCCAGCTTAGAATGGTATATCTATGATGTATTCAGAGTTTATTAAACAATGTTAATTATGAATCATTTTAATCTCTACTCATGCTAATGTTTTCTTGTTTAGGTTATTTTTCTAGTATATTATATATAACATTTTATTATACATGTAATATATTCTATGCGATTTTAGGTGGGTATATCTGTGGTGTATTCAAAGTGTATTTACACATCATACGAATTGATGTACTTTTATTCTCTATTGATGTTAACGGTTTTTATGCAGTTGAAGCTGAGGAATATATCTCCAACAGAATTTGAGAAAACAACATTTGGTTTACCCGAATCAATTGAAAATGAAAGGGTTAACGAGGTGGCATATGGAGATGTTCATCCTAGTGATGAGGACTTTAGCAGTCCACCTCCTCAAGCAAGTAGGAAGCAGCCTAAAACCAAACCTAACCCCCCTGTGAACAATGATGATTGGAGCACCGAGTTGAAGAGACTGTCTGATGCACAGTCGGAGTTGAAGAGTGAGATTCAGATGGTACGGACATTTAGGGCTATTCTAGTGTAACATTTGAATTTCCATATATAACAGTTTTTAACCTTTGTTTTATGTTTCACTAGCTCAACAAGGGGTTTGCATCGCTTAACGACTGCGTGAAGGCATCCTTCACAAATGTATTTAAAGCCATTGAGTCTCTGTCAAATAAACAAGAAGGAAAGACTGCTTCCGAGGTAATGGGCAAAGTAGGGAATCCCTTTTTTATTGTTTGCTGGATTGCACCTATATTATGTGCTATTTTTTCAGCATATACTTAAAAATAGTGATGTTTTTTGTTTTCTTTCTGAACAGCTTGATGGAGGAAATGACCCCCATGACAGACATGGCGACAGCAATTCTAGTGAGTTTAGTAATGGTGAAGACAATGGTAGTGAAGGAAAAGAGCATGGTAAGGACTTCATCGGTGACAAGGACTATAATGAGAAAGTGAATGAAGGTGCTATTGGTGATGTTGAGGGTGGGGAGAAAATTGGAGATGCTGTGGAAGAGGTTGAAAAGATGGACATATCTGAGTCTCAGATTCCTCCAGATAATTGTGCCGTTTCAGATGACATCACGCTGGAACAGCTGACACAACCAAGCCAACCTGCACCAGTTGAGTCACCACCTGTGAACCAAGATGACATTGGCGTTGAAGCTTCTTCCAAGAAGCCAAGCAATGTTGTTGATAATGCTGATTACAGTCTGTTGACTGAGTTTGACAAGTGGGTTGCTGACGAAGGGATGAAGAAACAAAGCAAGTAAAGATGTCTGTTTCGGTTTAGCATAGACAGGGAAGACTTAGACTGTTTCAGTTAGCAGTTTTACATTGAGCAAACGACATTTTGCGTTTGCTTTTCTTCTATTGTGTTTTTATTTGTGCATCCTTTTAGTACTTTTAACGCTGTTGAGAACGTTCTTTTGCTCATCGTAGGAAGAAAAAAGGTGGGAAAAAGTGTATGATGTTGGTGAACCTGTGTTTATAATCTGGTCCTGATATAATAGTAGAGCTACCATTTCCCTCCTTGACAAAGGTTCTTCCAGTATTTAAGGTTTAGACAAACAGGAAACTTGGCTGTCAAAGTCATTTGTGATTAAAGTTGTTGATTTCCAGTGTTGTGAAGTCAACAACTCAAAGGCTATCAAGGGGAGGAGTTACAGGATCAGAGTTCTATCTCGAATCTACAGAATGACTAGTTTTTTGTCTCGAAAATCACTCTTAGGGTGGGTTTCTTAGGGTGGGTTTGTCTGTAAAGATCCTGGCTTTCGTACTTTGGTGGGTCTTGATCCTCTCGATGTCTCGAAAACCACTCTTAGGGTGGGTTTGTCTGTAAAGATCCTGGCTTTTGTACTTTGGTGGGTCTTGATCCTCTCGATGACCTATGTTGAAGGGATATTATATAGAAAAGACAAATCTTTTCTATTATATTAGAAAAGGAGTAATTCTAATCTACAACAACATACCAATGAAAGTGGGATTTGGGGAGGGTAGAATGTACGCAGGTAGAGAGGTTGTTTCCTGGAAACCTTTGTCTCAAAAACCCATAGGCAGAATAAACTAGATATGAAGAACGGGATAAGTTAATAAAGTATGATTATACAAAAAACAGAGCTCCTCAGAAACAATAGGTAACCTCAGGCTCTAAAGCATTCTACTTTGAATGCATGAAGATAAACAAAATGTTTTAGGTTCAGTCGAAAAGATCGAAACAAAGTCACCAATTCAACCATTCGAATGGTCTCCTCTAAGATTTACTTCATAGTAGATAACTCATAGGTACAAAAAGAATCCTCACAATAGCATCTCAATCAGTTTCTAATCTGGCAATGTATTGATCATAGTACTTTGCAGCTTGTTCCAAATCTCCAAGCTCAGTGTAGCAATCAGCTATTGCTCCATAAGCTTCTGTGCTACCTGAATCCTCTCCATGTCTTGCCGATAATTCAAGAACCAGTGAGTGGTACTTAATAGCTTCCCGGTACTTGCCCTGCCGTTGTAAAGATGCCCCTGGAAAATCCAACATTAGACTTTGACACTAGTATATTGTGTTACACAAGAGAAACAACAATAAGATCGCTGGTGTAATCCCGCAATTGGGGTCTAAGGAGGGTGATATGTATATAGAGATCTTACTCCTACCTTGTGAAGGTAGAGAGTTTTTTCCCAGAAGACCATTGACTCAAGTATAGCATATCAATGCGACGATATGACAGATGAAGAAAGCATATATAGGCTAAGAGGTCGTTTCCTGGAAACACATTTGTTTGAATTGACCATACTTTGACTAGTAATTACATTAATCATTTCTACTACTACCTCCGTTCATTTTTACTTCTACATAATGGACATTGCACTCCTCTGAAGAAACATGCATATGTGGGCAAGTAAAGTGAAAAAAATTTCTCAGTATAGTGGACGAGTAAGTAAACGGAGGGAGTAAGTTCTAGTGAGAGCAAAGAAGAGAAATGCCTGCGCGACTAATTCGAATAAATGCTGACACACTGAAACTTACAGATCTACTATGCAGCAAGTGATTTCTAGACATAGTATCGTATCCTTCCATTTTCCTACTATATGTTACCGAGTTTGCTTTGTTTATTTTCCTTTCTACCCTTCATTGATTACGCTTCTTTTGAGCTGAGGGTCTATAGGAAATGGTCTCTCACCAACAAAGGTAGGGGTAAGGTCTACGTACATCCTGTCCTTTCCAAACTCCACCAATGGGATTAAACTAGGTATGTTGTTGTAATTGATTCATAGACCTTCTTTCAATGACCAAGTGCAATCAAAACATAGAAGGCTTAAACAGAATAAGAAGGTGGACATACCTAAGCCACGAGCTGCTTTCTTTTCCTTTAAAGGTTCTTTTAAATTTTGTGCAAGGTCGAGAGCAGTTTTAAACTCCAATTGCGCCTTTTCTGGAGCTTGGTTCCTAAGAAATTTCTTCCCATTTTTCAAGCGAGATATTAATTCCTCTTTTTCTGGATCAACAATCACTTCACTTTCTGCAACCCTGCCACCAGCAGGAGCATAACTTAAGTTAGGTGCATAAGACTCAATCTTGGCTTGCCTTCGTAGAGCAGCATTGATCTGGCGAAGCTGTTCATTCAACCGCTGTAATTCTGCTTTTCGCTGTCGTGCAACTAGTCCTGCAAATACAAATGTAGAAAACATGTAGAATACACAGACAACTAACAGCAATCTAAAACCAGGGTATCACATAATAGGAACAAGGAAAATCATGCTCTGGCTAAGACAGGATGTCAGCACACACACGATGCGTGAAACTTCGTGAACCAAATGGCACAGCAAAGAACATTGAGAATACTCTGTTAAAGCTTGGTTTACGCTATAGAACCTGCAAAGAAATCCTCATGGAAAATACTTTGGAAAATCTTTTGTCACGAACAGAAAGTCATTAATGCCCATCCACAAGTTCATCTACCAAATTCTAGTTTCATTTTTTTATGATGCTTGTGTCATTAGTTTCTAATGCCAAAGGATATGCCTACTCATCTCAAGGAAAACCAGCAGAATAAGCTCAATTTTCTGTAGTAAATAGCACTGTTATGTCCTCCATTTTGCTGTCAGTACATGGTACCATTGACAATTGTAATTGCACTCATCCAAAAGTCTTTTAACTTTTTCAATTATAATATTAAAGAATGCAACATTATAATCGGCAAAGCACAACTGCTAGCTCACTTCACATTTTTGTAATGGTGTGATCTAATGTGGATGATCGGCAGAAAGGGAATAGATAAGTGCACTGTTGATATACGGGTCACAAGGAGATGATGCTGGTATTAATAGAATATTTATGAGTGGAGATACAGACAACGGAAGTGAATAAGGTTGGCTAATTTCTGGGGGAAAGGATACACAATGGGATCTCATTGAAGACATGGGGAGAGGTGATTAGTCAGGGCATGACACATCTCAGCTTATTGGGGAAATGACCCTCGATAGGAGGGTGTGGAGGTCATGTATCAGAGTAGAGGGTTAGTAGGTTGCCGAGCTTATTTTGTTTTTTCCATATAAGGGGTATTAGTAGCTTTTCGACGTCTGCTTATTCTTAGTTCTCTAGCACTACTTGGTTGTTTCTTTCACTTTGTTTATCTTATTATCTTGTTGCTGTTACGGCTTGCTACTATTGCTTCCTTCTCATCTCTCCTTGAGCTGAGGGTTTATCAAAAACCACCTCTCTACCCTCACAAGGTAGGGAGTAAGGTCTGAGTACACTCTACCCTTCCGAGACCTACCTGTGGGATTATACTGGGAATGGTGTTGAAATATGATGCTAGTGTCTGCATAATGGGCTGAAAATCTTGATGATTGGCGATTGCAACAGATGACCTTTCAGATATCTTATACTTCCGGTCAAAATTAAAAGAGAAATAATTTTTTGCAAAACGCATAACTGTAGCACTATCCAATTGTCTACTCAAAGTTTCACCCCGTAGGCGAATTCCTCTTTTATTTTTAAATGAGCACCTGAAGAGGCACGAACTTTCGCAGAATTGGAGGCCATTGCTATGAATAGATATAGAAAATTTTGACCATATTCGTAAATCTCATTAACACTTCTTGTAAATATGAAGTTCATCAAATGTTTTGGCAGTGAATTGATGAATGGAGTGGCCGGGTGAACTCCAGATTCCAAACAGATATCCAAAATGTATCATGCTGGATATGACAAGCTTTAACTTCTTAAGATTGAATTTTGAATCCCAATGCAATCTTACAAATGCCTTTCCGGAACAGAGTAGTTTGTACATCATATGCAACATGCGCTCATGTATATAACAACAACAAACAACAACATACCCAGTGTAGTCCCACAACTGGGGTCTGGGGAGAGTAGGGTATGTGTAGACCTTACCGCTACCTTTATGGGGTAGAGAGGTTGTTGCTGATGGACCCTCGGCTCAAGAAAATCATTTATATCCATACGTACTTTACAATTTACTCTGGTCTATGACTTAAAGAGTTATAGCCATCCCCAATAGCCATGCACAATAATATTTTCTATTCAAAGTTGACAGGCCGCAAAGGAAGAAAATGGTGGGCTCATGCGCACTACACATAATGTAAGCACCTTACCTCCAACAGTGGCCCCAATAAGCGCAACAAGCAGCAGTATGGGCATGTTGAAGAGCATGATGAAGGGAGAATTATCAGCTTCACATGTTTCAGCCAAGGCATCTAAGGGTGAAGTCATCATCAATGCATTAGCCATGATTACTGTCGCTGCCGAGTGCCTAACCTGCAACATTTCCTGCCATACGCATAATTGGAATTCAACATGAAAAGGAGCCAGAATCTTCTTTCTTTTTTGACTTAGTAAATAATTTCATAACTGGCATCCAGAAGATGCAATTTACAAAAGCATATCAAGCACGTTAGAGTAATTGTCAGCTCCAACTACATACCCAATGTAATCCCGCAAAGAAAGGTCTAGGGAGGGAAGAGTGTACGCAAACCTTATCCCCACCTTGGGAGGTAGGGATGATGTTTCAAGACCCTCGTTTCAAGGACAAACATATTTAAAAAATGAAGTGAAGTGAAGGGATCATGACAGATACTATAGAAAACATGATAAAGCATATTTTTTTTTAAAAAAAAAAAACAGAAACTACACAGAAGAGTTTGATGATCGAAGCACAAGAGATTATAGATAGTAACAGAAACAGACAGAGACATACTATGACTAAGTATAAAAGGGTATACTAGTATTGTGAGCTCCAGTACAACAAAAAAAACATACTAACGATATTAAGCTGACGAAGTCCAAAAGGTTGCCATGAGAATTTACGGAGCATAAGTTGTGCCAACTGAATTGGCTCAAAATACATCTAGCCTTAATTGAATGCACTGCACTTGATATACAATTAAATACTGGCAGCTAGTTTCTGTCCAAACACACCAATACTAGTCAGGAAGTCTAATCACAAGTAATTTTTTGCCTTACTTACTGGATTGAGAATCAACACACTGAATGAACTTGGATCAGACGCTTATATTTTCCAGAAACCAGATTATTTTTATGATCCTATTTATGAAACATTTCCAGAAACTAGATTAATTGAGTCTTTTATCTTTTAAAATATAGTACAAGTGCATTGGTTCAGAGCTGGATAGAAACTTATTAAACTGTCTGATAAAAAGTCTTTTACATTATAGCTTTATAACAGTGGAGATCAATACCACTCTTACAACAGTACTCTTCAACTAGTTCAATAGAATCATTTTCTTTATAGCTGTGGTGTCCAGGCCAGGTTACACGCACCTCGACTAACTCCACGTGGTACATGTCACCTCCCACCAGCAACAAGTACTAGGTAACTCTGTCCACCAAGGCTAAACCTTAAACAATGACAATTACGCCTCAATTCCAAACATAGAGAAAACTACACTAACCTAACACAAAGTCTAGTATTTCTTTTGAAATTACTGTGACGACAACAATACTCATCCATTATATTTACCGTTGAATATGTTTCCTAATCAAGCCCTTTTTTTTCTTATCACAGGTATAGTTCAAGGCCTGCTTTTTAACATATACAACATATTAGATCAAAATTCAGAATTCCTGAAGTATATTACATGTGAAGCTAGTTCTTCGCTTTCTCCTGGAGCGTAAATGTAGAAAGAACATCACTCCAATCAAATATAAACAGCTTCTATTTACAGGAATCCCACTTGAAGAAAACACTCTTTTCTCTGTCCCAATTTATACGTCACTCTTTATACATCAGATATCTAAAATATATAGCACTATTCCGTTTCTATAATAACTCCAGAACATTTAAGAATTTAAACTGATTAAACTAATTAAACAATTTAAAGTTTAGGACTGACTTTTCAACTTTATTTAACAATTTTTTCACTATTACTACTAGGATTTAACTTTTATAGGCAGACAACACGAATCTTTACACTATCAGTGTAATTTCGCCTATTGCAGCAGGTTACATGCTTTATATTCCAAGTTCCTAATTTCATATATTATGGACTATTATATGTTGCTGCCATATGACCAAGAAGTCATGAATTCGAGCTGTGGAAACAGTTTCTTGTGAAAATGTTGGGTAAGGTTGCATACAATAGACCATAGTGATTTGACCCTTTTCCAGAACCCACAAGTAGCGTGAGCTTAGTGCACCAGGCTACCTTTTTTATGGACTGTCTAAGTTAAACTGTTACAAATATAAAATCAAATTAACGGCTAAAACTCTATGTTCAGTCTACTAGCATTACATAAAATAGACTAAAATGACAGCTTCTCTAATTGGCATCAACGAACAGTGGAAGCCGGGAGGATAGCCAGCAGTGCAGTTCTGAGTTCCACAAAACTCGATAGCTTAGGCTCAAACCATGTATTTGCTTTATAAATCTTGTTTAACATGTATAAATAATCTATAGAGAACCCAATAAGAGAAAAAAATTTGTGATCAAAACCCATAAACTAGACTAGCTTTAGGCCATAGATTTTGGTAGTGGCTTTTGAAAATTTATCTTCAAATATATGTTTGACCATGAAATTTGATCAAATTTCATCTTCAAATAATTTCAAGTTCCTCAAAAATGACTCAGACCCCTTTTTGGATTTTTGAGACTTCACATAGAAAGCATGTCCAAACACAACTTTAAAAGGCAGTCTAGTATACTAAAGCTTTTGCTATACGCAGAGTACAGAAAAGGACTAGACCACAAAGGTCTATTGTACTTTCTGTGCATTTCTGCTAGATGCTATAGCATCGACTTTACTCATTACGCCAAAGCTCCTCTCCAAACACAACTTTAAAAGGCAGTCTAGTATACTAAAGCTTTTGCTATACGCAGAGTACAGAAAAGGACTAGACCACAAAGGTCTATTGTACTTTCTGTCCATTTCTGCTAGATGCTATAGCATCGACTTTACTCATTACGCCAAAACTCCTCTCCAAACACAACTTTAAAAGGCAGTCTAGTATACGCAGAGTCCAGAAAAGGACTAGACCACAAAGGTCTATTATACTTTCCGTGCATTTCTGCTAGATGCTATAACATCAACTTTACTCATTACGCCAAAGCTCCTCTCCAAACACAACTTTAAATTCCAAAAATCCCAACTTCGAAAACTCAACTTTTAAACTTTCAACTTCATAATCTACAGCCAAACGAAGGCTTAAAATACTGGCTCCAGCACTAAGAGCAAGAAACAAAAGAGGCCATGATCATAGAGTTCATGACATTGCACTTCAACTCCAACAAAAGTATCACAAGTAAAATCAAGAAGCAATTTTGCAGCAGACCCAATAAGCAAAAACAAAAAATAACCAAACCCCAGAAGCCAAAAAAGCTCAATTTTACCTTGAAATCAATGGGGACTCCTCTCTTGTTAGACTTTCTCTGGAAAATAATGTTCTTTAACTGAGCTGCTGCTTCTTCTTCTTCATTTCTCCATTGGTTGCTGAGCTGAAAAATGGGTTGTTTAAAAGATTGAATTTTGGGTGAGAGAGAATGAGGACAAGGACTCCATAGAAGAAGCCCTTGCTTCATCATCATTGCCATTTTTCTTCCTTACTTTGCTTCAGTTTGGATGATTTTTTTTTTCTTCTTGATAAATTCAAGATAACATTGTTCTTTTTTTTCCATAATATTATGGCTTTAAAGCTATTAATTTAGAAATTTATTGCATATTGTTTTGATAAAATATAGTTTTCCTATTTTAATTTATGTGATATTTTAAAATTTTTGAAATTTAATTTGTTTTCTTTATGTGTCTTGAGACACGAATTATTATAACTCGTAGTATTTTTTGAATAATTTTTAGATATGTTTTGAAAATTATATTTCGTAATTATAGTTACAGTAATATTTGTATAATTTGTACAATATTTGTATAATTTGGTATACAATTTGTAGTTTTTAGATGACGTTTGTATATTCCGCTGTACAATTCGTGCACAATATTTGTTTAATTTGCTGTACAATTCACACTATTTGTGTATTTCGTGCACCAAAACTCATAAAAAATATACATTGAGTATACGATATAACTTATTAACTATTCATTATAATTCACTCAAAATGCTGAATATAGTTTAAATATACATTGAGTACGTATGAACCATATGCTTGCTATTCAATCTGAACCATGCCAAATCACCTCTAAACAATTTTAACATTTAGATATGAAATTCATTCGATATTGTAAAACTGTTGATATATAATTTATCGGAAGCCTTCCACATTTGCAGTAAATCAAATTCTAAAGAAAAAGAAAAAATAACGTAGAAGAAGAAAATGCAAAAGGAGAAGGCAAGAAGAGACATCAAGAATGACTCAGACAAAGTATACATTGAGTATACGGTATAACTTACTTATACATTATCTATATTTGTTGTAAATTAATTACAACAAATATAATCATGTTTTATTTACATAAAAATAGCCAAAAATCATAGAAAATACATAGTGACATGCAATATAACTTATCAGAAGTCATAGAAAGTATACACTATTATACAATATAGATTACTTATACATGAGGTATACATTGAATAAACATTACGATACACTCATAAATTGAATATAGCTCAATTATACATGAGATATACACTGACTATATAATGAATGACCATCTCAAAAAATTAAGTATAGCTTGACCATACACGATTATACAAAAAATAACTATTCTTTTGCTGAGTTTTTTGACCAAATGACTATCTAATGTAATTATTCCTTTATTAAAGGAAAAACTACGCGAATAAGCAAACATATACTAATTAATTAGCTAACAAAGCTATAGTTTGAATTAATTACGACTCGCGACAAACATGTAGTTGTAATTACAACTTGCGTTTTGTATAATTCGCGCGATTTATACAAACATTGTGCGCGATTATACAAAATTTGTGCTCGAATCAAATTGTATAGCGAAATATACAAATGTCGTGTACGAATTGTATAGTGAAATATATAAATGCTATACAAAAATGCAAATTGTATAGCGATTATACAAACCTATACAAATATGGCGCGAATTATACAAATAGTGCTATAATTATAGTTACGAAATGTAATTACCAAACTATAACTATGAAACATAATTAAGGTATTTTTGAGTGACTATATCCGAAAATTCCTCTTTTTAACAAATTAAATCTGTCAATGGGCCAATCAAGCCCAATATGGAAACTGGACCATCAGCCCAAACAAAACCCTAAGCTCCGTATAATAAAACCCTAACGCCTCCTCTTCTTTCATTATCTCGCCGGCAGAGAGAGGAGGAGCAACACCGTTCAACAATGTCGAAGCGAGGTACAAAATTCTATCTGTATTTTCATTGTTTTGATCGCATCGAGGTATATAACTCTTAATATACCTTACAGAACTAATGAATTAGAATGAATGAGAAGCTGACTACAGCAGAATATGCTCAGATGTTCCATGTTGTAGGGTTGTAGCTTAGTTGATTGATTAGTTAATCGTAGTATACAGAAATAAGCTTAGTAGTTTGATCTCATGTAATGGCTTTTTTTTTTTTTAAAATTCTAAGTGATATACAACTCTTAATATACCTTGCAGAACTAATGAATTAGAATGAATGAGAAGCTGACTACAGTAGAACATGCTCAGATGTTCCATATTGTAGAGTTGTAGCTTAGTTGATTGATTAGTTAATCGTAGTATACTGAAACGAGCTTAGTAGTTTGATCTCATGTATTTTTTTTTTTTTTTTGTAAATTCTAAGTGATATACAATTCTCAATATACCTTAAGAACAAATGATTAGAATGAATGAGAAGCTGACCACAGTAGAACATGCTCAGGTGTTACATGTTGTAGGGTTTAGCATAGTTGATTGATTAGTTAATCGTAGTATACTGAAACGAGCTTAGTAGTTTGATCTCATGTATTTTTTATTTTTTCTTGTAAATTCTAAGTGATATACAACTCTTAATATACCTTAGAGAACAAATGATTAGAATGAATGAGAAGCTGAATATAGTAGAACATGCTCAGATGTTCCATGTTGTAGGGTTGTAGCTTAGTTGATTGTTTGATTGATTAGTTAATCGTAGTATACTGTAGCGAGCTTAGTAGTTTATCTCGTGCAATTTTTTTTTTTTTGAAATTCTAAGTGATATACAACTCTTAATATACCTTAAAGAACAAATGAATTATAATGAATGAGAAGCTGAATACAGTAGAACATACTCAGGTGTTACATGTTGTAGCGTTGTAGCTTAGTTGATTGATTAGTTAATCGTAGTATACAGAAATGAGCTTAGTATTTTGATCTCATGTATTTTTTTTTATTTTTTTTTTGTGGAAATTCTAAGTGATATACAACTCTTAATGTACCTTAGAGAACAAATGAATTAGAATGAATGAGAAGCTGAATACAGTAGAACATGCTCGGATGTTCCATGTTGTAGGGTTGTAGCTTAGTTGATTGATTAGTTAATTTCAGTATGCTGAAACAAGCTTAGTAGTTTGATCTCATGTAATTTTTTTTTGGAAATTCTAAGTGATATACGACTCTTAATATACCTTAGAGAACAAATGATTAGAATAAATGAGAAGCTGGATACAGTAGAACATGCTCAGATGTTTCATGTAGTTGCTTGATTGATTAGTTAATCTCAGTATACTGAAACGAGATTAGTATTTTGATCTCATGTATTTTTTCAAAAAAATTGAGATGGTATTTAGGAAATTCTAAGTGATATGCAACTGTTAATATTACCTTAGATGAAAAAAATAATCATCGTCTTTTCAATGAAATGATAAGCCTGACACAGTAGAACATGTTCAAATGTTTCATGTAGTTGGCTTGTAGCTTAGTTGATTGCTTTATTGAGAATTTTTTTTAGAAATTTCTCTTTTTCTTGGTTAGCAAAAAAATTTTAGCTTACAAAGTTACAAATATGTGTATATAATTTAGAAAAACACTATGTGGTGGGAATGAGGTGTGTTGGGGGTGGTGAGCACTGCGGGCTTAACCAATGTGGAGTGTCACTAGTGTAACTTGTTTTTTCTTCTTTCATTAGATAAGTCATTTTCCTCATTTTCAAGGAGTTTGTTTTCTTAGAGAAAATGTTTCCCAAAATAGGTAATTACGAATTTACAATGTAGCTGATTGATTAATTGATTATTTTTAAATTTTATTTAAGGACGTGGAGGTTCCGCTGGAAACAAGTTCAGGATGTCGCTGGGTTTGCCAGTGGCAGCCACAGTTAACTGCGCTGATAACACTGGTGCAAAGAACCTTTACATCATTTCAGTGAAGGGTATCAAGGGAAGACTTAACAGGTTGCCTTCAGCTTGTGTGGGTGACATGGTCATGGCCACTGTCAAGAAGGGTAAGCCTGATCTGAGGAAGAAGGTTATGCCTGCTGTCATCGTTCGTCAGCGCAAGCCATGGCGCCGAAAGGATGGTGTTTTCATGTACTTTGAAGGTATATCGAGATAGGCTTTGTTGTTTTTGTTGTGCAATTTGCTTTGGTTTTCACATTACGAGTTTGCCAATTGCTCTCTTTAACCTTGTTTTCCCCCCAGAAAATCACATTACTTTTAAGTCTCTCTTTCATTTGGTCTGTTACTTCTTAGAAGTCTACTATTTAGTGACCTGTTTGTCTGTGTAGTGATAGCTGTAGTTTTAAGAACACACTTTCCTTGAAGCAATAATTATTTAATGTTGGATTAGAAAGAACACGGATAGAGTGGAATAGATATAAGAGATCTTGAAGTCAGACCATTACTAGGTTTCATGTTGAGGGCTAGCTGATTAATTGTAATATGAGATCTATCAAAAAGTTCTCTGTTGTTGTTGCCTTAGTTGTTCTCTTGAATGACTTGCGAAACATTTGTTGTGAGTCGTTCTTTTTGGCAAAAGGAAAAAATGGTACGTCTTCTTTCCTTGCTGCTGTTGTCTTGCTTGTATTCTGGTTCCGTCCACACTCATTTCTATCTAGTCACTGAATTAATCTGTGTTTTGGAGCAGCTCAAAGTCTTATCTGCACAGTATATGAAAACCTGTCTTCTGATGCTTCTCTTTGTTTTTCTACAGATAATGCTGGTGTAATTGTGAATCCCAAGGGTGAAATGAAGGGTATGTTTGAGTTCTCATTGTCATTTATGTTACTATGTATTGTCTTTGTACTTCGATTATCACACTATATTGTTGTAGTAACTGGTCCTTTCTTTTAATCGGCGTTTTTCATGCTGGTAGTTGTTGTTCTTACAATGTACATTCTTGTCTCTGTTATGTAGGTTCTGCCATTACTGGTCCCATTGGAAAAGAGTGTGCTGATCTGTGGCCTAGGATTGCAAGCGCTGCCAACGCTATCGTGTAGTTTTAAATTTGTGTTTTTCTGATAGGTTTCCATTTTGAATTTTTGGGATATCTGAGGGATTTCTATGAGAATTTTGTTGTATTCCAAAGTTGATCTATGTAGGGTCATCGTTTCGGTTTTTCGTGGTGTTCATGTCAGCTTGCATGCATCAAAATTATTTTACTATAACGGTCTATATGCATAGGCAAACTATGCATCAAGTTCACTAATATTGATGTCAGTATCACATATGCAGTGGATGGCATGGGAGTCACCTTCGTTTCGTATATAGGTTCTTCAAAATTTCTCGTATTATTTTTCATTGGCTACAAATTATGGTTCAACTTCAATAACAATACATAAACTGCACACTAGGGCTGCTCCTCCCTTGACCAGAGGTCTTAGATTCGAGTCTTGGAAATGGAAAAATTCCTTGGTAGGGAGTGCTTCCCCCCAAATGAGGTCCTTCGTAGAACGAATCTGGATATAGTCGGGCATCAATGTGAGCACTGGACACCGGGGAGGTCTAAGTAATCTTGAATCCTAACGATATCCACTTACCTTAGAGGGTACATAGATCTTACTTCTACCTCGTGGAGTTAGAGAAGCTGTTTTGAAATACCTTCGGCCCAAGTGAAGAAGAGTGAATATTGAGAGCAAAGGATATACAATTCTTTCCATGTTCAAGAGCCAACTAAAATCATAGACACTATACATGGATTGCATACATATATGAAACATTCCATCTACATAGGAGAAAAGGGACACAATTCACCTTATATACATGTATAAGAAAGATAGACTAACTAATACCTGGAGATGACATGCCACACGAGTTCTTGTAAGCTCTTCGGGATTCATCAGGGACAGAAGAAGATTATGCAAACACTTACTCGAGATCTCACTAATCAGATTCCATAGTGGAAGACAATTTTTTCTGAAGAATTCGCTTAACTAATACCTGGAGATGGCATGACACACAAGTTCTTGTAAGTCCTTTGGGATTCATCAGGAGCTCAGTCAAACTCTAAAGCAGTTAAGAATCACAATGACCACTTGGAACTTGGAATAACAACCATTAGTAGTGATCCCTTTCAGACAAGCTGAGGATTCTGAAATGTATGTCGAGACATATTCCTCTCCGTCAATCAAGATTTGGTTATGTACAATGTATATTCAAGAATCATATTCTTTTCATCCTTTGGGAAAAACCAAACAGATGGGGTTGAATCAGTGGCGGAGGGATCACATCTTCCTGAAGGACAGATAGGTGCAAACTCAACACTGATGGATCTGCAAAAGGCAACTCTGTAAAAGGAGAGTTGGGAGGGGTCTTTAGGAACTATAGAGGTCAGTGGGTATTTGGCTACATGAAGGGCATTGATCACATCACAACCATCTTAGTTGAGGTCCATGCACTTCTACAGGGCCTCCAACTAGCAGCAGAACATGACCTATTACTGCTAGAAATTACTATTGACTCAACCAAAGCTATCCACATGCTTACACATAGACACTTCCCAAATTGCCATATAATAACATTATCTTTGAGTGCAGGTCACTAATACAGAAACTGGGAGCTTCAGTGCCAACACATGTATTCACAGAGTAGAACAGGATAGCAGACATGAAGTGCATAGTTTTTGATTTACCAAGTGTTTTGGTAGTTCCTCCAATGGTTGCATCAGAAGCAGTGTGGGTAAACATATCAGAAACTACCATTCCAAGGAAAATTTCTATTTGTAATATAGCAATATGCATGGCCAAGCAATGGCCCAAACAACTGACATTGCTACCTCTGAACATTGTATGATGCCAGGTATTAACTAGTTATATGTAACTAATCTGAGATCGCACCCTTTGGCCTAGGGTATACAACTAACCAAAATAAAAAGGCAGATGATTGTACGAACCCTCCCAATATCACATCAGCTTACCACTACCCAAAGCACCCTCAGTTTACCAAAAGTTCCTTTACTGGAACAGTGCCATAAATTTCTGAACTTGAAACTAAGATATTCCCAGAGAGAAATGGAAACCATATAAAATGCAAATGACTCAAAGAGATGTACACGAAAATTCAATTATAGTTCTTTTAAACCTTTATCACTCACACTTTATACCTTTATGATCAATAAGCTAAACTACAATAACAATAACATACCCAGGGAAATCCCACAGAGTAGGATCTGAGGAGGACAGACTGTATGCAAACCTTACCACTACCTCGTGGAGGTAGAAAGGTTGTTTCCGAAAGAACCTCGGTCAATAAGTTAAACTACATTCACTAAAATGTCTCCAATTCTAAATAACTTCCATTATTACCTAATCTTCCCACTAAAGAATGAATAAAAGATGCAGGCATCAACAGTCATGGACTAGAAGTACACAAGCTGAAAACAAAGGATTATGATCATTATCAAACAAAATTAACTTTCACTTCATATTCTTGCCAACAGAGGGAAATTGTTACATATTGATGCGAATACAGATGCTTTTGTGAGCAATTAATAGTAGACATTCAAAAAAACCGAGACTTAAATAGGCTGATGTTGGCAGTGAAAGTATGCTTAGAAACTATATCTTAACCACCACCTGTTCAGCAGAACTCTTCTTCACAACTCCTCTAGAGCACAACTCATTCAATAACTCCAAAGCCTCCTCTGCTAAGCCTTCATAAGCAATGCCTTCAATTAGAATAGTGTACGTAGATTCAGTAGGTTTACATCCCTTTGAAATCATATAAGCCAAGAAGTCAATAGCACGATCTGTTTGGCGAGCTTTACACAGCCCCAACATAATTGCATTGTAGGTTATAGCATTTGGCCTGACATCCAATCCTTCTAAGTCGTGAAAGAACTTTATGGCTTCATCAACTTTTCCTTCCCTACTTAGACCTGCCACAAACGAGGAATAGGTAATTATATCGGGTTGGAGACCTTTTTCTCGCATTTCATTCAGCAGTTCAATGGCAAGTTCAGTTTTCCCAACTTTGGATAGTCCATCAATCACTGTATTGTAAGTGATTAAAACCGGAGAACAACCTTTGTCGCTAAGTTGATTGAGGATTTCAACTGCAACATCAACCTTACCGTCTTTGCACAAAGCCGTGAGCAATGTATTATAAGTCACAATATCAGGGTAACAACCCCTGCTCACCATAACTTCCAAATACTCAATCGCTCTATCCATTTTCTTCTCTTTGCAGAATGCATGAAGCAATGGATTGTAACTCAAAGAGTTTGCCGTACACCCATACTTAGGCATCTTCTCTAATAAATCAATAGCTCGTCCCAACAGTCCCTTCCGACATAAAAAATTGATCAAGATGTTGAATGTGACAACACTAGGAGAACAGCCTTTTCTAACCATATCAGCCAACAGTTTCTCAGCATCCATCCACCTACCTGTACTACACATACTACGCAAAATTATATTGTGGGTAATCACATTTGGTTGGCAACCATAAGATGGCATATTATTCAGAAACTTGATTGCTTCATTCAATCTCCCTTCCTTACAAATCCCATTTATAAGAACATTATAAGTTACCACATCAGGTTTACATCCTTTACTCCTCATTTCATCCAACAGCTTCATTGCCTGCCCAACGCCACTTTCCTTACACGTGGCTTCGATCAAAATTGTATAGGTAATCACATCAGGGTAACACTCTCTCTGCAACATACAATCAAGAACATGCATAGCTTGTTTCAATTTTCCACGATCACATAAGCTACGCAAAATAGTATTGTAAGTGACAACATCAGGTGCAACGCTCATTCGATCCAATACCTTCAACGCATTAGCTATTTCACCCGACTTACAATAACCACTAATCAACACGTTGTAAGTAATAACATCAGGAACAGCCCCAGAATCTTCAAGAATCTCCAAAACCCTTGTAGCCTTCTTCGTTTGCCCAATTCTACAAAACCCACGAATCAAACTCGTACATGGTATAATATCAGGTATATCCCCACGATACACCATACTCTCAAGATGATTAAAACTTTCTTCCAATTCCCCATTTCTAACCAACCTACGAAGATAATTATTACTCTCAAATTCTTCAAAATTTTCAGATATGCTCCCATTTGTCCTTTTCTCAACACTCAATAACCTACCATTCGTCGTCCCTCCTAAAGTTTCACTTCTTGAAATAGCAAAAGCCTTATTTTTTCTCTCTTTTCTCAAGTCACCCACAACCAAACTGCTCTTGGACCTCCTAATACTACTCTCAAATTCTTCAAAATTTTCACACATGTTGCTCCCTTGAACACATACCCTTTTCTCAACACTCAATAAAGCCTCAATTCTTGATTTACCAAAGACCTTATCTTGTCTGTGTTTTCTCAACTCACCCACAAGTAAAAAACTGTTCTTGAACCTCCTATTATTACCGCAATTAACACTGATTTCCTTACGAGTAGAGTGAAATGAGCAAAACCCTTCATGGGTTTGCTTCGTTGGTACTATTAACTCCATTAGAACAAGTTTACAATAACAACAACAACCAAAAAAACTAGTAACAGTATTCACTCAATACCAGTCATTCTACACTATATAGGCAAAAAAAAATCTTTTTTCTACTGCAAAAGGGTAAAATAGTTGTTGTATTTGTCTGCTATATGAAGATTATCAGCATGAAAAAAGGAAGCTTACTCAGAGAATTTTTCTTTGTGGCTATGGAGAAGAAGAAGCTGCCATTTTTTTTCCCACTTTCTTCTTATCCTCTCTGATTTCTTGTCTTTTTGAACAATGAAACAGAAGCCCAAAAAGAGGTCTATTGGGCCTCAAACTAAAGCCCAAAAGGAGTTCTATTGGGCATTTGGGTCTCAAACTAAAGCTCAAAAAGAGTTGTTTTTTTAAAAATAGAAAAATAATATAATTAGACAAACATATGATATGTATTTACGTTATACAATTATAATTTGAAAAAATTACAATTTATAGTTATAGTTAGGGTTTGTTGCTATTCTCTCTCTACAATTTCTTGCCAGATATACAATTACATATGTATATCAGTGCTGCATATATACAATTATTTTGATAAATATACATAGTCAATTCTACAGATATACATATATAATTCACCTCTCTGCCCTCCGTCGCTCGCCTCTCTCCTCCCTCTCCCAATCTTGTTAGCTAGATATACAAATACACATGTATATTAGTTACACATATACAATTATTTGACATATCTACATATACAATTTGATAAATATACATATACAATTCACGTATTTCTTCTCTCTCTTGATCTCACTAGCCTCTCTCCTCCCTTCCAGGTCATATAGCCGATGTTATATTATGTAATTATGTAAAATATAGCTATTTGACCATATTAAATTTTAAACCTGAACTATTTATGAAAATTAACCACTAATAAGGGGATTAGTAACCATGCGAAAATTCCGAAAACCATTAGTGTATGTAAAAAAAATATTTAGGGGTTATGTGAAGGATGAAACTTTTCCTCATCATATCAAGAGTTCAAAGACATGACTTTAAGTCAAGCTCGCGTGTTAGGATAGAAGATTAATGAGCTGGGCTGTAGGTTGATCCTTTTGCCCTAAAGTTTTTACCTGAGAATTTGATTTCTCCCTTCCTTCCTCCATTGATTTCGGCCCCCAAATCTCTCTTTGTCTCTGCCATTTTTCTCCATTGAAGAAACCATTTTCTCCTTACCCCCACCCCAACAACAAACCCCACTGCTACACTGTTGTTGGAAAAATCAGTTTCAAGAAGCGAGACTATGCTTTCGCTTCTGAGGAGCTTACATTGATTGATATGTATAAAACTCTTGGTAAGCACAGACTCATATACCGAACTCGCATATCAAATTACGTGAAAAAAGGTTTAGTAAACGAAGCACTCCAAGTGTTTGACAAAATGACTCAGTCAGATTGTAGAGTTTTCAGCATTGATTACAATAGAATTATTGGTGTTTTGATTCGTAATTCGCATTTTGATTTAGCGGAAGGGTATTATAATGAAATGAACCCAGTTGGGTTTTCTTTGAATTCATTGACATATTCAAAATTCATTTGTGGGTTGTGTAAAGTTAAGAACTTTGATCTTATTAATAGGTTACTAAATGATATGGATAGGGTTGGGATTTTACCCAACTTTTGGGCTTATAATACTTACTTGAATCTTTTGTGTAGTGAAAATTTGGTGGATATGGCTTTGGAGCTGATTAGAGTAATGGTGGAGAAAGGGAGAGAGCCTGATGTAGTGAGTTATACTATTGTTATTAGTGGGTTGTGTAGGGTTGGACGGTTCGATAATGCTGTTGAAATGTGGTATATGATGATTAGGAAAGGTTTAAGACCAGACAATAAGGCTTGTAAAGCTCTTGTTTTTGGGCTGTGTGGGAGTGGTAAGGTTGATTTGGCGTATGAGTTGACATTGGGTATTCTAAGGGGTCAAGTCAAGTTCACCACAGAAATATACAATACGCTGATAAATGGGTTTTGTCGAGCTGGTAGGATTGACAAAGCACAAGCAATTAAGATATTCATGAAGAAAAACGGGTGTGAACCAGATTTGGTTACTTATAATGTGTTCTTGAATTATTGTTGTGACGAGCTTATGTTGGAAGAGGCGGAGAAGTTGATAGAGAAGATGGAAGGAAATGGGTTGGAACCTGATAGTTACAGCTATAATCAGCTTCTCAGAGGTTTCTGCAAAGCAAATAGATT
>JBCEWC010004295.1:0-27671 GCA_038996855.1 Solanum aculeatissimum | reverse complement strand
CCACAAAAAAAAGAATTATGAATTATTAAATAATTAATTATTAAAATTATAAAATTATTAAAATTAAGTTAAAATCTAAAAGTGAAAATAAAAATAAAAACTGCAAACACTAAAAAATAACAATTGAAAAATACTGCATATCTAATTAAAATAAAAACTGCAAACACTAAAATAAAAAAAACGGAAAAATCACTAATTTAACCATATACATCATAGTTGTTCCTAACATGTTTTTTTTTTTAAATCGTAAATATAATTTTTTTAAAACAAACAAAGAGAAAAATCTACACCATAATCATTGGACGAACTATAAATCTTGCCAATTATAGATACATTCTAATATAACTTTTACTTAGAAAAAGAAAACCACAAATTAATATTAGACAGTTTTTGCAATTAAATATAATATTAAAACAGTTTTAAACAATTACAAAATTTATATTTAAGTGATACTGAAATTTAAAATGTTAAAACAAAATTCATGTGTCTACCATAAAACACATTTTTCTTTAAATTTAAATTGTTAATTAAGATTTGAGGCAGTTATTAATTTTGAAATTCAAAAACACAAATGCATCAAGTTAAGACGGATAAATAGGATATCACTTTAACTGATAAATAAGATTATTATAAATTTAAAATGCACAAACACAAAATGTCTATTTATTTCTCAATCTATTTTTATCACTCTAATTTTTTTCTCCTTTATTGTTTTTGTATATTTCTTGCTCTGTAACCAAAAAACAACTAAATATACATTTTTCACTCATTCGCATGATGAGTACTACAAGAGCAAACAAGAAGCAACAAAGAGTACATTCTCTTTCAAAACATGAGAATTATCAGATTGCGATGAGACCATCAAAGAAAAAATAGATATAGTTGATCTTAATCTCCAGACTTTTCAATATATAATACTTGCATTTCCTTTTTTTTCCTTCCAAAAAAAGTTTAACTTTCTTAAATATCGTGAATCACATTGATGTTTCATTTGTTTTTAATATACAAAGAAGAATTGCTTAAGAAGAAGTGTTATTCGGTTCTTATAACTTACACAATGATTACTATTCAACACAATTTTGCGCATCGCGTGAATATTGTACTTGCAAAAAAATGTGAAAGAATGTAAAATCTACATATTATTTTCTTAGCATGAATCAATACAAGATAAACAAATAATATAGTTACTTAGTTAAGTATAATATATGTCTTTTAAATACGATAAATAAATAACATAATAAAATAGGACCTTTAAATATAATAAATAAATTATAGAATATGGCTTTTGAATACAATCTATATCTATTGAATTATATGCAATAAACATACATAGTTGAAAAATGGTTAGATCAATAGAAGTTATCTACAATAAAAAAAATTCCTAAAAAAAAAAGAGTCGTAAAGAAAAGATAAATCTTGTGTTTAATCCACCGTGATGAAAGAAATTAACAATTCAAATTGAAATATAATAAATTGTGTAACTTACATTTAAGTTGATATTATTATGTGGGTTTTTAGTATTAAAATAATAACTTATTTTTTTGATAATTTAAATTAAGACTAGATGGATAAATAATATAAAAAAATAGTTCGTTAAAACATTAACGTGTTTAATTTTTTTAATGACGTGGTCGTAAAATGTGGCACTTCTAAACTTCTAATTAGAAGATTAGATAATCAGTCATGAAAGTTGAATTTATAATTATTTTTGTTTTTAAATTTTCAATTAATTCGAGTTGACATTTTAATTATAATTTATCCTATGTTTTTGGCTCTTTACTGATTTTTTATTTTAAATTTTGAAACATGATTAACTATTAATTTGGAGTTATTATATATACAACAGGAGATGTGTGGTTCCTTTTTTTATAGCGAGAAGTTATCAAATTAATATATTTTAACTATCTTTTCCCAATTCCTCCTTATTTATACCAAAATTATTATTGTCATCATTATATTTAATTTAATACATTTAATCATTATATATTTATATTTTTAGTAATTTAGTAATTTTTATTTTATTTTATTTTATTTTTAATTATTTTCGTAATTTATTATTATTATTATTATTAATAATAATAATTAATGATAAGAAGAAGAATATCATTCATTATGTATCAATTTATTTCTAGATATATTTTCCATACAATTCCATATTATGTTATTAATAATAAGTTTTAATTTTTAATTGATCCAAAGTTTTATCTACTCTCATTATGATTTTACAGCTTCTCATAGCATTATCCTTAATTGTAGCACATCAATCTATGCCAAACGGTTTATTCTTTCTTTATTGATTAAGAATATATTCTATTTACTCTCCTTTTCGTGAAAATAAAACGTATTTCTCTTTCAATTTTTATATTCACGTAATAAAAAATTGTGTGGTTCTCTTACAATAATGTAACCAAATTCCTCTATTAATGATACAGGTTAAACAATATGAAAAATATTACTATTGTGTCGTTATTTTCTTAAAAGACTATCAGATTTTTAAAGGCACTAGTATTTTGTAAATTCAATATTAATTACTTTTATGTTCTATTTCAATTTTAATATATTGTCTTTAGTTTTATTTTGAACTATGAATGAAATTTGTTGATTGAAAAATAAATTTCAAATTTTTATTAGTTGCTGAAATTTTCCAGAAGTTTTTCTTCTTCCAAAGCTTTCAAGTGTTCAATGAATTACTTCTACCAAGTATATGTAGATATAACATTGTATCTCAAATCAATTTTAAATTTACGATATTTATTTCTTCATTTTTTAATGAAAATCTTTTATTTTTGTGACAATGATATATGAAGTAAATTTTAGTTACCCATTAGTTTGAAAAACTTACATCATGCCAAAAAAGAAATTAACTTTATTATATTAATTAAAGGAGTGTGATAGACAAAAATACCATATGAAATTAAAATTATCATTTTGTTTACAATAAAAAAATGACAATATAAGATTCATAAAATAAAAGAACAAATTTATAGTAATCAAAACAATAGGATATGACCTGTTCTTTTCATCTCTTAATTTTGTTCTACACCAAAAATAATTTATTTTTGCTTAATAAACATCATTTTATTGGTGCATTTTTATTTATTTAAACTTTACTTGATTACATGAAATTCATCTTATCTTGCAAGATTTAAATTGAGAGGAATGTGCAAAAGAGATTGCAATAATACTTTGCAAATTATATTTAGGTTTATATCAAATAAGTGTCATTGTTTTAAATACTAGGTTCAAATTTTATTTATGATTTAAATTTTTATTAATTAGCACGAATATGAATTCAACACAGGGCACATACACTATTAATCTATATTTATATATACTAGGATAAGGAGTTGTTAGAAGTGTCCTTTAAGAAAATATTCTCACTACACATAGTTTAGGGTAAAATTTTATTAACATCAAGTATTTATATAAAATAAAAAAAATATGTATAATTATATGTATATTTTTTTACTCAATAATAATTAATATTAATTATTTGTAAATTAAAAAATGATTATATTTAAAATACCCGCGCATTTATATATAATAGGAGAGGTGAAAGCGCCACATGTCAGTGTCATAATTAGTTTCTAATATTTCCTTTAAAAAATTAATTAATTAAATGGTATTAATTCAATTATCTATATAGAATTAAATTAAGCCAAGTTGCAATGTAGAATTAGAGAGGAGGAGTATGCAAAAAGTTGTACAAACATCAATTCAATACACCCGATATATGTTATTAATCTTCATTATACTAGGAGAAGGAGAAGTTATTAGAATAATATTTGATGTCTTTGAATATCATGTCCTCGTCGTATATGGATTAGGGTAAAATTTCATACATGTTGTTCTCTTACTCAATAATAACATATGTTAGATATATTTAAATTAAAATTTTTTTTAAAAAAATATTCACGCAACGCATGAGCATCTATAATAGTTGTCTATAAATATAACACACATTTTAGTTAACTAATAGTAAAATTTGTTGAGCTACATATCACAAAGACCTAAAGTAGAATTTATCAATGGCTCAAGTACAAAAAATTTATTCTCCTTCCTTGGTGTTATTTTTTTTTTAAAAAAAAACACTACAAAATTTTGTAGGAACATTTCTTTTATTAAAGTCCAAAAAGGCTAATTTTTAGTGAAACAATCCCAAGGTTGAGTTGATTGTTTTCACCGGTGGCCATTCACCTCCATGTCTTCCCATATTCCCCGGGATTAGTTTATTTTTTCTATATAAATATATACTTTTTAGAATTGTTTTTCTATTTATTGTTAGGCTTTTTGCTACAATAAAAGGAAACTGAACGAGAGGCAACGTAGAGAAATACGGATAGCTGTCAATAGGTAAATGATATATTCATGTCTAGTTTCCTCAAAAACTTGTTATTCATCTACGTCTCATTGAACTAATTACAATCAATTCAAAAAAATGTTTGGTGCTATATATAGATTTTAATTTTTCTTGTCTGGGATGTTGAACTTTAACCGCTAAAATACAAGTTGTTGGATCTTTGTTATTGTTTTTGGATCAAATCTTGAGACAGGGAAAATAATTTACTAATAAAGTATTGTTCCTAATCATTTTTTCTTCTTTTTCTGTTATTTTAATAGTTAAGGGAATAGGTTAAATCTGGATGTGGTTGTTACTAAGAAGGAAAAAAGGTGATATGCTGGTTTCACCTGTAATGTTAGTATCAAAATAAAGAACATTTTTATTCAAGATTTATTTTACCTGCCTTTGGTTAAATCTGAATGTGGTGTTACTAACAAGGAAATAAGATGATATCACCTATAATGTTAGTATCAAAGGAAACAAATATGAATGATGTAGAATATATATATATATGAAGATTGGATTTGTTTTTATGTCAACAAATAAATATGTACTTAACATGGGTTGTGTTTTCAAACTCAAATAGGTTCAGAGTTGAAGACTCTGGACGACAATTTCACAGCACTAATGGGGTCTCTTGGAATTAGTGAAATTGATGATAACACCAACAATGGAATGGAATTGGAATTCGACCCCTGTAGCCCTCCTCCATTTAGATTGGTTGATATACGCAACGCAATCCCTAAGCATTGTTGGGTTAAGGATCCATTCAGGTCCTTCAGTTATGTAGTCAGGGACCTGTCATTGGTTGCTACATTGATTGGAACTGCAATTCACTTGGATAGTTGGTTATTTTACCCAATTTATTGGGCTCTCCAAGGCACCATGTTTTGGGCTATCTTTGTACTTGGACATGATTGGTAACTATAATTTCTATCCATGATTTTTCTTGGACATTATTATTTTTTATGATTTGATGAAATATGTTGCTTTTATTGTTTATTATAGTGGCCATGGAAGCTTTTCAGATAGCCAGTTGCTAAATAATGTGATTGGACACATACTACATTCTGCTATTCTGGTACCCTTTCATGGATGGTTGGTGCTTAAGACTAAGCATTATGTTATATAACTTTTGCTTTTTGAATTTTGTGAATTAATGTACGAATAATCTTATCTAATGCAATTACAGGAGAATCAGCCACAAAAATCACCATCAGAACCATGGAAATGTGGAGAATGATGAGTCATGGGTGCCAGTATGTAACTTTTTCCATACTATTCATGTTGTTTATATTGTTACCTGAAAGATATTATCATTTTTTGCAGTTACCAGAAAAACTATACAAGAAAATGGGTTATTCGACCAAGATTCTAAGATACAAGATCCCTTTTCCATTGTTAGCATATCCAGTGTACTTGGTAAGAGTAACATAAATCATTTGTAACATAGATATCAGTCCTGGTCATCAAATTCATGTTCATGTAAAAGTTATTGATGCAGATGAAGAGAAGTCCAGGAAAATCTGGTTCTCATTTCAACCCATATAGTGACTTGTTTCAACCCCATGAGAGAAAATATATTGTAATATCAACCATATGCTGGACTATCATGACAGTTGTCCTTGTTTACCTATGCACCGTCTTTGGTACTCTACAAATGTTAAAGATTTATGGCATTCCTTATTTGGTTAGTATCATAAAAAGTTGTAATGTGCCTTTTAGTCTAAGCCACAGAAGCCTGAGCTCTGCAAATTTTTATAATTTTCAGATTTTTATAATGTGGTTGGACTTTGTTACTTACTTGCATCACCATGGCTACGAGAAGAAGCTTCCTTGGTACCGTGGAAAGGTATGAGACATAATTTATTTAATTATATAAAATTTAATATGTTGGTGAATGTTGATAAACAAATGATTAGGAATGGAGTTATCTAAGAGGGGGACTAACCACAGTTGATAGAGACTACGGATTGTTCAATAACATACACCATGATATTGGAACACATGTTATTCATCATCTATTTCCTCAAATTCCACATTATCACTTGAGAGAAGCGGTATTTCTTAAATTTCAAATTCTTTCTCTCACTTATATATATTGTAGTTTATTCTGATCCTAAAAATAAATTATAGACAAAAGCAGCAAAATCAGTACTTGGGAAATATTACAGAAAGCCCAGGAAATCAGGACCAATTCCGTTTCACTTGGTAAAGGAACTAACAAGGAGCATGAAGCATGATCATTATGTTAGCGATTCTGGGGAGATTGTTTTCTATCAGACTGATCCACAACTTTTCCAATTTTCTTCTCCAAAGGAAGCATGAATTTCATGAGAGAGAATCTCACAACATACCATCGAATTCATAAATTAACTAGTTTCAGAAACATACAAATGGTCTTAGCTAGACTTTGTAACATTAAACAATTGAAAATTAGATTTGAAGCCCTTTTTCTTAGTCAATAATTTATATATTCATTATTTCTCTCTTGAAAAATCCAACATGGTTTTCTTTTTTCTAGCTATTTGTTCCTATTCCTTCTATCTTACTTTTTTTTTCTTTTACTAAAACTCCAATGAGTGGGGACAAAAGTAAAATGTGGTTTGCTTCGGTTAGCAAATTGCTACTACCTCATTTCCACTTTGTTGATATTCTTTTTGTTAATCCATTCTTTGAAATATATCACAATATCTACATTTTTTATAGAAAATTTTAAGTGTAACATTAATGCTATGACGTATTGAAAATTAGTTTCAAAAACTTTATTATCACATAAATATTTTTACATACTTAAGATCACAATTTTTACAAATCATTTTTTCTTTGTTACTTTTATCTTTTTAAATTTATGTGATATACTTAGCTATCAATGTGGAAGAATAGGGTCTTTATATAATAATTTAATTTAAAATTTCACATTATACTCTTACAAAATCATAATTCTAACTCCCCGTGAGACTATTTATAGTAATACTAATAATGGTAAATATGGTGAATGTACTTCTGGTAGTTATGTGACTAAAAATAAAATGTAATAAGGAAAAAGAATTAGGGTCGTTTGGTACAAAGATGAATATCGCAGGTCAGGATTGATAACGCAGGGATTAGTAATGCAAAAATTAGTTATAAAGGGATTATTTTTTATCAAGTGTTTGATTCATTGCTTCTCATCTAATCTTGTGCTTGGTTTAAAACTCAACAAAAAGCTTTTTTCCAATTGTATTCTTTGAATTATTATGAAATTTTCGCTATTTCATATAATTGGGTCAAAGTAGATTATTTTGTTGTAGCTTCTAACTAGCTAGGAGAACAACAATTTTGTCGTCATGTTTGTTATTTTCCCACTTGAATTATTTGAGAATAAATAACTGTTACCCTAAAAGATTGATCACTTATAAAATATCAATTTTTATATAATAAAGATTGACCATCTACGTTTAAAATTAAAAAAAATAGTAAACAAGTAAAAAGGAATAAATCATTTGTATTTACACATAAAAATTTGCAAGATGTAGTTTTAATATAGAGTTATATCTTAAAATGTCACTCAACTTTGAGAATTTATCTAACATAGTCACTGAACTTTGTTTTGTATAAAAAAAATCACTCAATTAGACCTTTCAATCACTCAATTAAATTAATTATAAAAGAATTGACATGACAATTTTTTTTTTTTGTATATTATGTAAATATGAACTCACAAATAAATAAATTTTAAAAATTTGACGTGGTAATTTTTTTTTTCATAGTTGCAAAGATGAACCTGCAAATAAATAAAATTTATAAGTTAATTTATCTAAATAAATTTACTAGTACATAACTATAAATATAAAACATAACATAAAAAAAAGCGTGAAAGAATTTGAGAGATATTTTTGTTTTTTATATATAATTCCATGGTATTAAATCTTATGTATTACTAATACCACCAAATGTAAGGTATTAGTTAATACCATATATGGTGTATCAACTAATTCATGAATTAGTTATACATAGACCAAAAATTCTTACCAAACATAGTAGATTAAAAACTTGTGGAAAAAAGAGGTGATATTGGTGTGATGAGTCAAAAATCCTGATAAGTCATGATAGAACCTATGCTTCTGTAATAACCTAAAATCATACCATGATGGTGTCCAAAATGGAAACTAGCCATAACTAACTTGGTTTAGGAAAAAAATACTGATATGTAATTATGAGTATCAAAACACAAGGTACACAAAAGGCATAAGAGATGTTGAAGACTGCCAGAAGCCAAAAAAAAGTCTTATTTGGATATTACAAGAAGGAAGCTTAAATTCAAAGTCAATGTTTGGGTTTACTCAAATATTTTGCCTATGAAGAACGTAATGTGTTTTGGCAAGAAACAGAAGTTTAGTCCCCGTTATGTAGGCCCATATCCAACTTTGAGGAGTTTTATTGAAGTAGCGTATGAGTTGAATTTGCTTCGGAATTGGCATCTGTTCATCCAATGTTCCATGTTTCGTTGTTGATGAAATGTATTAGTGACCCAAAGTTGATTATGACTTTGGAGAGTGTGCATGTGAAGGAGAGTTTATCCTATGAAGAGTTTTCAGTTGAATTTTTGAACTATCAGGTCTAAAAGTTGAGAAACAAAGAAATTACCTCCATCAAGGTATTATGGCGGAATAAATTAGTATAGGGTGCTACTTGAAAAGTTGAAGCAAACTTAATGTCCCGTTATGCTCATATTTTTTACTCTGGTTTGGTTTGAAGTAATCAGTTCTAGTTCTTCTTAGGTATTCCTTCAAACTCAGGCGTTTCAACAATTTCCATGTTCTCATGTGCATGCGTGCTCATGAAATTAGTCTTAAAGTTCATGTTTTAACTTTGGGTTGATCACTCCTTGATTTTATACATTTTGTTATCTCTTCTATTCATGTTTGTGTTGTTAGATCTCTTTTTCTACTATATTCATAATGGATTATGTCCTATTTGAGAATGAATGTTCCCAAAAAGAAGATACTATAATACCACGAGAGTTGGAATGTCGGAATGAGGAAAGAAATATAGAAAATAATTTAGTGCATTGTTTCACAAACCCAGTCCATGGGCTGTAGAGTATTCTATGGATCGTAACCCTATTATGCACATTTAAAAATTTAGTTTAGATTTATGGAAGGCTTTACGGGTCGTTGTTGCTTCCTCAAGCTTTAGAAGTTGGCTTGTGCATTGAGATTTAGAGACTTGAGAAATCCATCTAGGATAGGATAAAAGAATTATACGGATCGTGAAAAGATATACAAATCATAAATTGATTCGTAGAAGTGAAGCCTTAAGCCAAGTCTACTCAAGTTCACAGACCATATGTACGGGTTGTATAAGTATCAACGGATCATAGAAGAGTCCATAGAATTGATCTTTAGGAATTCAGAATTTTTGACAAGTGGGTTTCACAATAAGGGTTATAGACCATATTGTCTTCCACGTGTTGTAGATATTCCTCATTGAAAAAACTTCAGAGACTAATTTTCACCTTGATTTCATGGAAGCCATGTACGACTTGTGAAGTGTACTACATACCATAGAAGGTATTCGTAGAACATGTCTAACAATTATTTTCAAGGCTATTTTAGACATTTTCATTGCTTTTTGTATTAAAGTTATGTTGTTTCATAGTTATTCCTAAGCCCTATAATTGATTTTGTACTACAATAAACATCATTCCCTCTCATTCACTCAAAACCCAAAAGCTTTTTCAAGGAATTCTATCCCAAGGTCATCTTTTTCCTCAAGTTAGAGTTTTAAGAATTCAAGTTGATAATGCTCAAGTGTATCCCAAAACTAATAATAAATACGACGATCATTGTCAATATATAACCTAACTAAAGAGTCTGGATCGATCCCATAGTGAATGAGCAATGTTAGATCTCAGTTGAGAAGTAATAACGTAATACAAAATTGTGAGGTGTTGAAAATAAAAGATGTGAATGCAAACATGCAATTGTATCTAATTAATTATGATTTGTAATCAGATCAGTAAAATGGATTTATACTCAAATTTGTAAAGGTTCTTCTAAGGGGGAAGAATGCATAGTTGAACAAATAGATATTAGTTGGGTGTTAACAATGCTCAAAGTCAATTGAAATCATATGGGTAGGCTGGATGAGACTACAAATTGATATGTAACTCAAAAACATATCAACTATCAAGCCTTACTTTCTCATGCACAAGTTTGGACTACAATGCAAAACACCAATACCTCGGTTCAATTACTATCTCTAGAAAGTAATTATATTAACACAAGTTAATAGCCATTCATCAATTTCACCCACTCCATACCAATCTCTCAAGTAAGTATGAACATCTAAGCTAGAACTATGTTTGCAACCTTAATTCATAAATGAAATATGGAGAAATTGAGAAACTCATGCTCATTCAATCAATAATAAAACAATTGTAAAACATCCATAATGAAAATCTACAAATTCAACTATTACATCCCCTTAGAAGGTTGGGGTTTTAGCTAGATATGAAAATTAAAATTAAAATTATACTGCATTTATGTTTATCTATGACAATGGACTGAAATTTCCTCAAATTGATTGTTCAATCACTCAATCTAAGTACAAAAACCCTTAAGAATTACTCTCAGATCGAAGTATGTGTGTTTTATTGCAAACTCTCTTTTTCCACTCCTCGAATCTTTAAAATTAGACTATTTATACTTAGAGAGTTTTTTACTTCTGCGATATTAATCTAGCTCGCCGAATGAGTCGGCGAGTCATCCTTTATTTCTTTTTCTCTCTTTTTGCATCTCAATTTCGACCATTCTGAAGCACTTGGCAGCTGGATCGTGCTCGCTGACTGAGTCATCGAGTTACATTTGGCATCTTTTCATTGAACCAAGTCAGTGAGTTTCCAATTAAAGATCCTTCTCTCCGTTAAGATGGTTCCAGGGATGATATTTTCTTGAAGCTTTGGCGATTAACTATTCCTCTCACTTTTCAGGGTCGGCGAGTCACCGACAAACACTCAAGCTCACCAATTCATTCTCATCAGTTGGTTCCTTTACTTGAGTGTTTGGCGAGGTCCATCTCAGTGTGGGCAAGTCTCCGAGTGCACTTAGCGAGTCACCAAGCCCATTTAGTGAGAATCAAGTTTTCTTTCATCAATTTTGCCCACTTTTTAACCTCTTTCTGCCAATTTGCCTCTAAATTATGTCCAAAACCTTTCGTAGCTATAAAATAACAAAATCATATCAGTTCAAAGCATAAGTAAGACATTAAGGACACTTTTTCTATCAATTAAAATACCAAATGAATATAGTTTATATGGCTCATCAATACCCCCAACTTGAAATTTTTCTTGTCCTTGAGCAAATCAAATATCAATCAATTCACGGATCAAGTTTGCAAGATGTGCTAACTTAGAATCAACATACCAGGACATGCAAGGCTTGCTAATTATGCAAAGCATCAATCATACACTCCAAACCTCAATCTATGACTAGTATTTACCACTTTGAGCACTCACTCACAAACACATACCTCAATGGTTAATTTTTGTTCAATAAAGATGCTAGATCGCCCTCACTCCAACAAAGATTCTACTATCTCCTAAATTTGATGACAAAATTAGCATGGGAATCACAATGAACACTCACATTCTCAAATGAAGAAAAACATTTCCAATTTTCACTCATGGACTTGCCCTTATTTTCCAATCAACATGTCAATCAATTCAAGAAAGATTAAAAGGGAATTTTGGGCTGGTAATGGGGCTGAGTGCAATGATTCAGTCAAGAATATGATATAGTGACTCAATCTTCTTGGTGCATAACTCTATATTACACTTTTCCTTCTCTGATTCAATGAATCAACTTTGGTTCGTTTACACCAATTCCTTTAATCCTTTACATAACTCTCGAACACCTCTTCCCTATTATTTACAACAACAACTATGCCTAACATATGTATAAGAAAACAAATACTTCTTTTTCTTTTCCTTTCTCTTTTCTTTCCCTTTCTCTTTTCTTTTCCTTTCTCTTTTCTTTTTTTTACGTAGAAGGGAGGTATTCAAGACTTTGCTAGACCAATTCATCATTCCTAGGAATAATATTTTATCAACCTTACACTCGATTCTCTTTGTTTTTTCAGCTGCCACATTCCCAACTTAGGATTTTGGCCTAAATTTGGATTTTTATACCAAGCCAATGCACCAAGAAGAATATAGGTAGGGCAACAAGAGTGTTTTCTTTGACAAATCAAGCTCGAACGTTGGTTTATATTCCATAAGAAGGATAGGTCAGGCTCAAATGGTGCCAAGATAGACTCACAATCTCACAAGGACAAAACACCAAAAAATTGCTCATAAGGTATACAAAATTTTGGTTCACACTTGAAGAAAATGCCTAAAATCCTTTCTTTCATACACTAATATCAATTAATTGGACCAACTGGTCAAGTTTTGAGTTTCATCAAGCATTTTTCCAAGTAAACCTCACCACACATGGTTTGCTAACATAATTATTAACATTATTCAACTAATTAAGTCAGCTCAAGTGCAATTATCATCGCAAGACTCAAAATAGGCATCAAACCAGTGACAACAAGATGCTATGAGTTCACACATCACTTATGACAACTCATAGAGCCTTATTAGATTGACCTTAGCATATCATTCATCACTAGCATAATTCGAGACATCGATATTGATTGTGATAGACACTCAAATGCACAAGAGAACATTAAAAACATTTTGCACAAATATTTGAACCAACAAGGCCAATAGACCAACTGTTACTCAGACTTCGCCATCAAAAGACCATCAAATACCACAATCAATCAAAAATTTACCCTTAAAAATGCCATCACTCAATCCATCATAAGACATCACCAATCAACACGGCCAACAACTATACGATCCCAACAAATGGAAATAAAAAATAGACTGAGAAATGAAAATAAACCAATCAAACTAGAACAATGCCTTATATACAAACCACAATCAATGCTAAAAGTAGGAAAATATATACAACTAAATGGGTTAGGTACTAACCACCACCCCTGCTAAAAAGGACAACAATGTCCTTAATGCTAAATAAAACAAAATATAACAAAAAATGGATAAATACATGAGAATGAGAGTGCCCCTATCTGGCTAAGTTTGAGGTGGTAGACAATCACTCTGAGTAGTGGCCTTAGGGGCATCAGTGCCTGGTGTAGGATCAACAGGGGCAGGCAGAGTAGCCATATCCTTGTATGATTAAGCCAAAGCAGTCTAAAGTTTGGGCCTTCTTCAAATCCTAAAGACCCATATATGTATCCTTATGTGTATGCTCTAGAGGGGTAAAATCATCCCCATCAGTCTTTGCAAGTAGGTCATCATCCTTAGCCTCTGTACTCGATACCTACATACTGCTATCAACCATCATAGTCGAAAGAATGGCTGCAGTAGATGGTTGGATGGAGCTGGGTGGTGGGATCGAAGTAGACTCAGGTAAAACCTCAACACCATTCCATAACATTGAGATGTTAGTGGACTGTAGCTCATCTACATCTATCTAGAGGCTTTACATCATCCCTGAGTGTTGTCATCGATCAAAACTTGTTGAGGCCTTCTCTAGGTCCTCAACGTGGCATGTGAGAAGATCTATCCTCAAAGATAAATCAGATAAAAAATAGAGTTGATCAGATAACTCCATTGGCAATAGAGTAGTAGCTACTACAATGGCCTTCATGATCATAGTAGGCACCCGAGACTCTAGGTGGGAGGCACAAACATCAACCTAATAGGCTAGACTACCCATCCAATAAATCATGGCCAAAATCAAGGGAGAACTGAAACTAAAAGAAGTAAGAGGCACTGAAGAAGTGGGTGGTGCAACGGTAGAGGTGGAAGCCATGGTGGAAGGACAAAGAGGACCTAAATCCAGAGCCGTAATGGATGGATTCTCTAAAATGGGTGGCGTTGGTGTGACTCCTCAGATTATAAGCTAAGACTCAAATCATTCCTCGTATATGTGTAGTCTCAACATGATAACTTTTGATGTGATGGGATCAATTATTAGGTATTCAAAGTATATTACATATTGTTCAGGGTCATAAGGCATCTCTTACATCGAGCCAAGTTCAAAGGAATCCCATCGACTAATTTTTTGTATGAGTTCGTATAAGCGTCAACTTCAAATGGCCATATCTCTTAGCACATAATGAATTAGTTGACCAACTACCTATCAAATTAAATTTATTTGAATTAACTTCCCAAAACATCTAATTTCTCTTTATTTAGAGTTCAGAGTAAAAAGTTATGATCATTTTACAAAAGCTTGTCAAGGCTACAAAATTTTGTGGATTGAGTGCAAATTCAGCGATCTGTCAAATGTATTCGCTGTACCACATATTGAGACCACCAAATGGCTTTTATAACCCTTAAAAAGTGTCATTTTAGGTGGTCTAAATGCAGTGGACCTCCAGACCACCAAAGTTAGCATCGAGACTCATTAAAATATCATTTATTTTTACTTATGATGATATTTTTACATCTCAAAAGGGTATTTAGACCTTTTTGCCCTAAATTCACCCTACGAAGCCTATTTCATTCTCAAATAACCTTCCCCTTCCACGTATTTCAAATATCTCTCTCAAGGTAAAAGACCTAATCCATTGAAGATACAGCTCCCATTTCTTCCAAGCTTTTTACTCAATTCAGGACTTCATTAACCTTCCTCTCTATTTTACTGTAAGGTGTGAGGTTTCTTCATCCATGGGTCCTTTCACCCATGGAGTCCAAAACCCTTTTTTAACCTAATCTTTAAATTTCAAAGTTTATTTTATTATGGTACTTCCTATTCTTACTTATATGCATGATTCATGTTGGAAATTGTCATTTATTTTTTTGAAATGCATGAAATGAGCTAGTATTTATGAACCCTTCATATTACTACATTAGGTTGATGATTTCTTAAATGGGTCTTGTTAAATCTTTACCTAAATGCTATATTTTGGTTTCAATCATGGATATTTTGTTCAAATGAGTATGTATTTCCATCTAATTGCATGAGTTGATGGATTCTAGAAAATTTCTTATCTTAAACTATAATGGGTATTTGAATATCATTATAAGTTGTTTAAATTATGGTTTAAAATGACATAATCTCATGATAAGTATGCAAGTTTATGAATATTATGAATGATTAAGGGCTACCAAATATGTTATGAATCCATTGAAATTCTATGAAAATCATGCAAGATTAGAAAGCCTTTTTTTTTATGATACTATGGTTTTAAGGCCCTACATGTTGGGAGCCATAAAAGTGCCTAAGAAATGGAGTCTGAAATTTTTCTAAGTACAAGTGGAGTTCATGGAAGCATTTACGAACCGTCAAATGGAACACGGACCGTACATGGGTTTGTGGGTCCTATGGGTGCAATTCCCGTAGCTCAAGTTTTGAGGGTAATTAGCGTACGAGGGCAACCATAGATCATGGATCATCTTTTGAGCCATTATTGTGCTCGTGGAATGGTGGGAAGACTTTGGGAAAGGATGAATTTCTGAAGTTTGATGTACAAATTAGCAGAACAACCCATAGTTTGGTTGACGGGCCATAGGTGATGTTGTGGTTTGAGTATCAGAGAAAGTTCGTGATGCACTTAATCCTACCACTCAAAGGAAATAGGGACGGTCGTATCAACATATTACCCAACAATAGAGTTGGGGTCAAATCCCATAGGGAATGGTTGTTCGAGAAATGAAGTATTTTATTGAATTAGGCAATTATAGGTTCAAATAGGGGTTACAATAGTTAAAGATTGAGATTCAACAATCAACAACTAAATTCACAAACTAAACAACAGATGTAGAGAGGTGTTAGGGATGTGGAAATATGAGATAAAGATCTACTAAGTCAGGTCTAAATACTTGACTAATTGAGTTAAAGATGAGTGAATAGGCTAGGATACTGGTAACCTAAGTTCAATTACGACATGAAGGTTTTTTGCATGATTCAATTACGATATCATACACATATTTCTCAAGAACATGCCTGGCTTGAGAAATCACAGCAAACCGCACAATACCTTAGCTATTGAACCCATGGGTGTGACATGCAACTAAAACCCTGAAAGATTTTAAGCTAATACATCCATTCCACACTCTAACTATTCAGATTAAAGCAATAATTAGAGATCTAAAGTAAACTCCAAGTTTGCAACCTTAGGATTATAGATGAAACTTAGCAATGGATATAAATTCACTTATATTAACAACAATAGAGTCAAAATATTGAAGAACCAACAAAAAAATAAAAAACCCATATCAATTACAACCCTCCCCCCAACATAGGAGTTTTAGCCACTCATGCTTGAAATTAAAGATTCGGTACCAATTTATGTAGATGAGTACATGGGTAACAAGGATTATAAGAGAATAGTTTATTTCAGCAACCTAATCTTTACAAATTTTGTGCCTCCACATGCTTGAAACCGTCTCCCTTATACTATTTAGCAAGAATGTTCTAAGTACCCTAATCTCACTCTCTCTCTATCTGTAATTCCTGAAGTGAATAATCTGTACAATGTCCTTTCTGAAAATTGCTTAAATATCCCGTGACAAATCATAGGATTTTGTGCACCAAATAGCCACTCGGCGATGAAGGTCGGCCGTCACTAAGCACGTTGGCGATGCACCAAGTTTGCACTTGACTGCTTTTCTTAGAATCTCCTTGAAGGCTTGGGTCTCTACAAGATTAGGAGATGGTCCACAACTGTAGTATCATTAGTTCCCCATCAATATACATTCTCTGCTTCATCCACACAGTGATGTAATCAGCCTCATTGTCCAGATCAATGTAAATATGTATGGAGTTAAAAATGAGCAATTTTCACTCCTCTAATCAACTGAGTTTGAGCAATAAAACTCTTCCTGATAACCTCCATTCTAGGCATAGTGTTGGAAAACTTACCAATCAGAGTGTATCTGCATCTATCAATGAGCCTACCTATAAACTCCTTTTTTTAAAATATAACAGCGGGGTGCCCTTTCTTGGTAGTTATTTTAGAAGGGGATATTACAATTGGAACCTCATTTTTAAGCTGATTTATCCTCAACGTAGTAGCAAAGGATTTGACTACTGTGGGGGAGGGGGGTAGGATCAGCAGGTTGCTGGCCATTGCTAGTAATAACATGAGGGTTGGGATCCATCTTATCTTTGGGAGTATATCTGCTATTAGAAGGGGCTATTTATAGGCTTTTGAGGCTGATACACATCAAAATTGGAAGAAACTTTAATGGTAGTTTGCTATTTTTTAGGCTGGCTGATTAACTTAGAGGCATCTGCTCTATTAGGATCGATCTTTCCTTTACTCCTCTCCCCATGCTGTGTAACAACATCAGAATTATCAGGAGCAACAACATAATTGGCATCCTTATCTTCAATACTCCTGTGTTGAGGAGAAGTATTTTTACTGTTAGTAAATGAGCAAGCAATTTACCTGAGGTTGGAAAGGATTCCATGGGATCATCCATGCCATATTCATGATGATTAGCCCTGTTCTTCACAGTAGACTGCTCTACAATAGGCTCCAGGTTGCCACCAACATTGGCCTCTAACCTTTTGTCACTCTGAGACACCTTCAAGCCTTGACCCCTTTCCTTGGTGGAATTTTGAATTTTTTCCCTAATAGATGAGGCCTCTTCTAGGACTCAGGGTTGGGTTCGAGCAGTAGGATCCCTAGTTCCCAAATTCGACAAGGTTGGGGAAGAAACATTAGGGTCTTTTGTGGTAGGGAGAATCTCCTTGCTCCGAGGAGCATTTTGACATATTTGGGAGTTGTCAATCACCGGAGCTCCATCACCATTGTTATGAAGTTTCATATTGCTAACTCCGTCAGTGGAAACAACCTTAATCTCAGTTGGGGGGCCCACATATTGTGAGGAGGTTGTTTCATGAAGTCCCATGCTTTGAGGTTCATCAAAGCATGGTCGATTTTCTTATCTCGATATTGCAACCACTAAATGAGTCACCTGAGTCGAACTCTCCACTAGTATGGTTGAGTTATGAGAAATTTAGAGCGATGGAGGATTGTGGATAGTATAATTCACATTCTTAGTTGATGTTAGATGAATCAAACTGGAATTCATCAAAGAAATAATTTTTTGAGTCCTTATCTACTCCTCTTTTGAAATTGCTACAGTGATTGCCGAACTGATTTGCAAATTCCCAGATCTGTGGGTTCCCTTTGTGCGCGTACCAGGTGTGCGCCATATACAAGCGCTGAGGGTGATCTTGATCCGGTGGCCAGTTAACTTCCTCCGGTGGCTCACACGCCATACCAGCGGGATTGGCAAAGGCAAAAAGCTAGAGAGTAGTTTTTAGAGAGAGAAAATTAGGGGTTTAGCTCATGAAGACCATTATGATAGTGTGGCCCATGTCAAAGAGAGAAAGAAAGAGTTGGTAAAGGATGTTCATCGCTTTACTTGGTTGGGTGTTAGATTCGCTGACTATAATGATGGTGGTATTCATATTCAGAATAAGGCTGAGTCTTCTGTGATTGTTAATGTCAAGGCAAAGAAAGACTTGGACCTGTCATTGGTTAAATTAAAGAAGTTGTTTGTCCCAAAGAAGATAGAGGTTTTCTCCCAAGGAAGAGATAGTCTGCTTCAGTATCAATACCGATTGTGTGTTCCAATTATTGATGGTCTTAGAGAGGAGATGATGAGAGAAGCCCACAACTATTATTGCTCCATTCATCTAGGATCCACTAGAATATATTGGGATTTGAGGGAAGTGTATTGGTGGCATGATATGAAGAAAAACATAGCCAAGTTTGTATTTGAATGCCCTAATTGTCAACAGGTGAAGGTGGAACATCAAAGACCCGATGGTTCGACTCAAGATATTGAGATCCCTACTTGGAAATATGAAGATGTAAATATGGACTTTGTGGTTGGCTTACCCCATACCTGAAAGCAATTTTATTTTATATGGGTTATTGTTGATCGGATGATCAAATTGGCTCATTTTCTTCTAGTTAAGACTATTTTCAATGTTGAGGATTATGCAAAGTTGTATATCTGAGAGTTGGTTAGATTGCATGGAATGCCTTTGTCCTTTATATAGGATCGTGTTACCCAATTTACTTCTCACTTTTGGAAATCCTTCCAAAGAGGGCTTGGCTCTAAGATGAAGTTGAGTACCACTTTCCATGCTCAAACCGATAGACAATCCGAAAGGACAATTCAAACTTTGGAAGACATGTTGAGGGCTTGTGTATTGGAATTCAAAGGAAATTTGGATGATCATCTACCACTTGTTGAGCTTGCCTACAATAATAATTCTCATGCTAGAATTGGTATGGCACCGTTTGAGGCTTTGTATAGGAGAAGGTGTAGATCCCCGATGGGACGGTACGAGTTGGGTGAGATGACATTGATAGGCCCAAATTTGGTGTTGGAGGCCATGGAAAAAGTGAAGTTGTTTAGGGAAAGATTGAAGACGACTCAAACTTGTCAAAAGTCTTATTCGGATGTTAGGAAGAGGGATCTTGAGTTTATTGTTGGTGATTTGGTATATGTGAAGGTTTCACCTATGAAGGATATAATGTGTTTTGGTAAGAAAGGCCAGTTAAGTCCCCGATATGTAGGTCCTTATGAGATTGTTGAGCAGATTTGTAATGTGGCTTATAGATTGGATTTTCCTTCAAATATGAGTTCTATTCACTTGGTGTTCCATGTGTCGATGTTGAGAAATTTGATTGGTGATCTTAGTGCGATTGTGCCTTTGGAAGGTGTTGAGGTTGAAGATAACTTGACTTATGAAAAGGTTCTAGTTGAAATTTTTGATAGGCAAGTGAAACGGCTTCGCAACAAGGATGTGGCTTCAGTTAAAGTGCTTTGGAAGAATCAACATATGGAGAATGGTACCTGGGAGGCAGAGTCAGACATTGTGAGGAGATATCCCTATCTTTTCCAATCTACTCAAGCCTAAGGTATTAGGTCCTTCCTATTCTAAATGGTTCTAGTTCTTTCACTCTTGTGTTTCATGACATGACATGCATAAATGTGCACGAAAATAATTTAAATGATGTTTTGACATGAGTTTTAATGATTTTTATGATGTTCAAGTGATGTGTTATGCATTGTGTCTTCATGTTGAAATGTTTCATGTTCAAGTCAAGCCTTTCAAGACTTTTTCTAGCTCATTAAAGGACGAATGTTCCCAAGGGGGAGATGATGTAAGGACCCAGACCTCGGGATGTCTTAACGATGCTTAAAAATCAAGTTCCAGAATTTTCTAACCAAGGTGACACTCCATGGTCACCTCCACCAGCTATGGAGCGGTCCACGAGCCGTGGAGATTGCCTAGGGGTGGCCCTTGTCCTTGTGTGTGGTGTGTTTTGGCTTATGGTAGAATTCAAGACGAAGTGGCCCTCTATTGATCCCTTCACAGCTAGCCATAAAAGTGGTTCGTGGTAGGTGCCCTTGGCTTGAAAGCCACTGTGTGGCTAAGGCATCCAACACGGACCCTTGTATCGGTGGTTCAACCCACCATCGCTCGTGGTGGGATCCCATGATGGTGTTAGTTCAGAAATTTTCCAAGTATCAAATCACCATCTCAGAACTTGGATCTTTGTACTGGTGCTATGTACGGACCATGGAGGTTTGTATGGACCGTGAAGCCTTCAGTGGAACTACCCTTGGCCTAAATATTTCTAAGTGTCATTGGAGCCTTTTCATAGGCACTTTGTACAGTTAGTGCACCTTTGTACAAACCGTGGTGCTTTTGTACGGGATCGCTGGACAACTTTTTAAGTCCTCTTTATTAAAGGTCTTTTCATAATTTTTGTTTATTTTAAAGGTCTTTTAGAACCTTGGTACCTATCCTAAGCCCCCAAATCAGATTATACTCACTCTTTACACTCATTCACTCTCATTATACACGCAAGCTCTAGAATTCAATTCTTAAAACTCTCTCTACAAGTCTTGTGTTGGAGATTCAAGCTAAGACTTCAAGTGGTGCTTTCAATTCAAGTCAATTTCATTCTAATCTCTTCTAGATCATCAAGGTATGTGGGATTGATTCATGATTCTGTTCCAATCATGATGTCTCAAAAACCTATTTCTTCAATTTTATGATTTTAAAGTATTATTTGCAAATAGGTCTTTTAAATTGGTTTTAATTTGTTGAAATTGAGTTATGGGCTAAACCTATTTATTGATTTAATGATGATTTGAATCTTATTATTATGATTTACATTGGTTTTCTGAATTATTAAATATGCATGTCCCTTTAATCTTTGAATCTATTCATGGGTCATATCAATTAAGCTTCAATTGTTGATTTATCTATGGATTTCATATGATTTCTTCCTATTATGTTGATTAATTATGAATTCTAATTGCCTATGCTATTTCTTTATCATTCATGGCATATGCATGCATGAACCTTGATTTTCATGAAGTTTATGATGTCGGCTAAGACCTAATTATGGTTATCACTATGTTCTCAAGAGAAGTATGGTATGACAAGAATGTGATCACATAATGTCTATGATTTGGCTCTAGAGACTATGGGTGTTTACACGATCATGTATAAGAATGAAGGATCTATTCCTAAGCATGAAACTATAAATTGAAGTATGATTTGGCCTTTTAGCCTAAGTATGCATAATTATGATTTTAAAGTATGTTTTGGCATTTAAGCCTAAGTAAGTATTGTTATGATTTGAAAAGACTTATTCCCCCTTTTGAAACACGTATATGTATATGTATTCTCGTGGGATTATGCCTTAGCACCGAATGAGGTTGGAGGTGGGGACCTATCCCCAAGGGCCCTTATATAACGTCTCCTTTCTCATAACTATGTGCCAAACATAGGTTCATGTATTTGCCCCTTTTTAGGGATGATTATGTTAAGGATCTACCTTTGGCAAGTAGGTCACCTATTTATCCATTGTGGGGGAAGACGATGGAGTTCCAAGTTATAGCTCACTTTGTCTTATGTCGGTTGAGGTCACATCCCCGAATGTTTAAGTATTATGGCTTACATGCATCATAGAGTTCATGGAATATTGATATTATATTCTTTCCTATATACTTGTTTATATATATGTACCCTTGTCATCTAATATTGATTGAAAGATTATTCATGTTCATATGCATTGCATGCCCGCATGCTTAGTACATGCAAATGTACTAACACATACTCTTTTGCCTACATGATCTAACCATGTACGACCAGATACTACCTTCATCCACCTCTTGACAGCTAGCTTGACTAAGAAAGAATTTCTTGTGGTGAGTCCTATCATTTAAGGACAAGCCAACTTCTATCTACCTATTACATTATAATGTTTTATGTCTTTATTTTGAGGGTAAACCCGGGACTTGTCTTGGCCCCCATCCCATTCTATATACTAGAGGCATTGTTGGACATCAAGAACTCCTTTGTATGAGTATGTTATGAACATTCTTGAGATGTTATGCTACGCATTATGTTATGATGATGTAATTATGATGTGGAAGTGTTGAAAGTCCTAAGTCCCATCTATCCCCATTGCGTGAGTCATACTTATCCACCCCTTAGTTCTTATGTACTATGTGAATTCATGTAAATCCCTTTCCCTGTAACATCCCGGATTCCCGTTCCTTAGATTTATATGTTGGATTGTGTGCTAATGAGTCCCATTCCTATATCCCATAGATTGAGTCATCTATCCCTATCCCTTAGTATCACTAATTGATTATGGTATTTGTTATGCACTTCCGAACTAATGATGTGTGAATGCATGCTATGAGGCTTATTTGAGGACTCTCGAGTTCTCATTCGCCATGTCACTCCTAGGCCCTAGGCCCGAGTTGTGACATCCTTCCTCGACATGATTCTGCTTCAAGGACTCATTTGCTTGCTTGATATATGTCGTTTCGAAATTTGACTTTAGTTGAATCATCATATGTATTTTTTTTAGCTCTTTTCCCTATCCAATGTTGAATTATGAGTGTGTAACTGAAGGTTGAACTTTGTGTTGTTCCTTCCAGGATTTTTCGCTTACCGAATTTCTTAGTTTAAATGAGTTCTATTTGCTGGTGTCTCGAAAATGCGGTTTTTTTAGTGATCAAACCTTCACTCCTCTCTTTTGTCATCCAAACTCAGATTTTTGCTTGGGTTTTGGAGTATTGTTCGAATTTCAGCTCTGGGCCGCAGTGTTTTAAGTTCCCTGCTTGGGCTCTTGTTTGACGAAATTAGTTTGTCTTATGACATTTGTTTGTTTTACCTAAGTTTAAAGTGTCACAAGTCATCTATGTTTGGGGAAGATTAAGCATTTAAGGGAGTTATTCACTTGATTTATATTCACTGTTAGTCCATTAGAATGCATACAGTAGGTCCAATGCATCTTTTTGGTATTAGGTTAATGTTAGATTCTCGCCTCTTCTTATTTGTTGAATGCATTAGTTGTTAAAATTCGTATGTTCATCTTCGTTTTGTCAGCAAGGTTATGACAGGGGAATATTTTGAATGCCGATCGTTGCTCCGTCTGAAATTTGATTAGAATATGAACTTTTTTGTACTCTTAGATACTGCTTTGTGATTAAGGGAATAGCCGAAATATGACTAGAGTTGTGCAATGATTTCTCTAAGTTTTTTTTCAAAGTGAGCTTTAAGTTGCTATGATTTTTCCCTTTTTTTCCTTTCGACCTCATCCCTGTTAAACTCTTGAACATGTTCTCTTTAAATAAAGTTTGTATACTATAAATGTTTTTTGTTCTTATTTCTAAATTCATGTTCACTGTAAATGACATCTTCTCTGTATGTTCTTGGTCTGAGTTTATTCTATTAGTTTATAGGCTAATTTTGTCTTTTGTTTGTTGTATGAAAACCCTCACATTCGAGTCCTTTAGGACTCCTATCTTACATTTCATAAGGCCGTAAAGGCCCAAGCAAGTTGTGGCTATATCTGGGTCATTTGTCAGTAGAGGAGGGTGTGTTGCAGGTGCGAAAGAGGCTGTTTACAGTCAGTATACATGGAAAATTGTTGCATATACACTGATATACATTAAGTGTATACAACAGTCAAAGTGGCTAAAATCTCAATATCTCAAAAGGGCAGCCCAGGAGGACCAGTATGGAGGATTTGCAAGGAAGGCAGATTAATTTGCAAGAAAATTACTGTATATACAATGATATATAGTATGTATACGATGATGATATACAGGAGAAATTTGAGGCTTAAAAGCCCATAATCTGCAGCAACCCTTTTTTGGGGCAAATAGGTCAAAACTCAAACTCTTAACTCTATCTTCTTACATTGTATTATTTATTTATTTATATTTAGTTGAATACTAACATTTATTCATTTAATTTAACTTAATTAAATTTTCCAAAGTCGAACCATCTCATGTTAATTAATGTTTATAATTTCATTTTTTTAGTTTTAATTATTTGTTTTTATACAAAATTAACTCACTCAATTCCTTTAAAATTAGTCAAGTGATTAAGTCCCTCCAAATATGTGTATACGCCATATTTTTTCTCACTTTAGTTAAATCTTAAAAAATTACTCCTTCAAATTATCCGAAGTTCTTACTTAAAATTCTTCTTTAAAAGTTGGCTTTTTTTGTTTGCAAACTTTGATCATTTAAATATTTCAAGCCTTTTCTTCAAAGAAATAATTTTATGTTTTCTCACTTTTACTTAGTCATTTTTTTAATGGAAGTTTACCTTTTTTTTAAAATAAAAACAAAAAATAAATCTTTTTTGGGATTAATTTATTTCAAATTGATGAAAATTCTTCTTGCAATTTGTTTTGAGTTAGTATGCTTTTCTTTTTAATTATTTGACACATTTTAAGTTAGAATTCATTTTAACTAAGTTTTAACTTGTATTATATTTTAAGTATTTTTTGACTAGTTAGTCAATTAAGTTTAATCGCCGGTTAATGACACGTTAGCGACCATTTTGAGTGTTAATCAACTTCTCAGAATGTAAACTAGAACCCTTACCCATTTTCTCTAAATTTTTAAGATTTTTGCTGTTAAAATCTTTTAAATTAAGTTTTCTTAATTTCTTTACAAAATTAACTGGCGACTCTCTTTCATTTTTCAAAAAATTAGGTTTTTTTCTTAAATTAATTAAGTTTTAAACTGATTTTTCCTAAAATAGCCATTTTCCTAATAATAAAAATGAGGACTCTGCTGGGAAAATTTATTAACTTCTAACCATTAGATTTGACCTATTTGACTAACTATTTGGGATTGTAATAATTAGTAATTTTATTTTCCTTATCTGCATTTTCTTTATTTAATTTTGAATTATTAAACTGTCATTGAATGCATAGCATTTTCCGTCACTTGACACTTTTTACTTTTCAACTTAAATGATGGTTATGTGGGTCACAACTGTTCATTTGAAAAATTCCATCGAGGTACCCTGATGAAGTGAATTGACCTCGAGCGGTTAATGATCGTTAATTTTTTCAGCTCAGGTTGTCCGCCTGGCTCACTGGTCTACTCTCAAAATGAATCCCACTCTTAGACACCTAGAGTAAGCGAAACGAAAACCCTTTTTAGTATCATTTGCCTAGGCCAACCCAATACCCAAGGGATATTGGGACCATTAGTAGCCCACCTTGAGTCTATTGGTCCACGGTCAATGAGACGATCAGACTTATGCGTTTACATTTGAAGGATGTATACATTTTTGGCGAACCATTATGCCTCGGGGTTGGTAATTTATTTTAATAGCCTAGTTTAGTCAAAGAAGGATCTTCACGAGGTATTACTTCGTCCAAAGACTTTCTGAGACTCGAAGAATTCAAGAAGAATAGATTTTCCATGATGGTTTAGTTTATGATTATACCCCTGTGTAAGACAGATTTTTGTATCCCCTTTCCCATATTATATATTCCCATTCAGTTTATTCATCAAGTTTGTATAATATTTTTTGGGGCAATGAAAGATTTCAAATTGCGTAATACATTGTTCAAATCGTTAGGCCTACCATTTGCACAAAAGGGTCACGTATTTATTTAGGATGCAAAATAAATGTATATGAGCTACATTTCATAACTATTTGTGTGAATACGTTGCTTTATTTGAAGACATTCTAGTCCACTCTTTTTCAAAAGTTTCTAGAACCCCCTAAGCACACAAATTAAGTTACTATCAAAAGTTTGTCCAGAAACTCTTCGAGTCTTAAGTTTCTCAAAAAAATTTGAACTCCACTCTCAAAATCTTAAAATCTTAATTTCTAATATGATAAGAGGTGGATTTGTCATTTGCAAAAAAAATTCAAGTTAATTGAACTACGTATGTACTGATTTCTCCTTCGTGAGATATGTAAGTAGCCTTTTTAGGCTTGGACTCTATCCTTAAAAAGCTTATTTCTCCCCCTTCCACTTTTAACAACAGATGTGAGGAGACCTTGACTCAACACAAATCAACCTTTCTGATGCACCATTTCAAAAATCACATAGACAATGTCCTATCTATTTTGCCATATCCCCTGTACTCGTGGGATGCTAGTTTACCTCCAAATAAAGCAGCAATTGTGTATTTATTGATCTATGTGTGCTATCTTCTATCAATTTTCAATTTAAGAAAACTAACATACTTACCTCTTGAGTTGTTTTTTCTTTTATTAAGTCGCTAGAATTGATCTGTGATTGATAAACTGGTCGACCATTTATATTTCACCCGATCAAAAGTTCGCAAAGATTCCTTCCCCGACCGAGATCCATCAAAAGGAAATATAACAATGGCTAAAATAGTGAGGATATGGGCTTAATTGAAATTACTGTGGTAGATCCCATCATTGCTAAGCAGAATAAGCTAATTGCACAATTGATGCATCAAATAGCTGAAATGAGGGTTGAGATGCAAATGTAACAACACAAAAGTTTTTAAAATCTACTTATGGTTGGTATTCTATAATGTACTACAAGCCATGATTGAGTTTTGGTAGCCATAGGTTGGGTTTAAGTGGCCGAATGCAAATTGGACTAGTTAGTGGCCTAGAGGGACAGTTTCGGCAGTGTATTTCAAACTGTCATACCTTTTTATGTGGGATGAAACATGTGATCTATCACATATCAAATTGAATCTCTTTGAGGTAGCTTTGCAACACAAGTGGCTTCACTCAATGTGGAGTTCGGATGAGGGAGATATGGCCCAAACAGTGAGACTGTCTGAAATTCGGAAGCCATTGGAGATAGGGTCAGAAAAGTTGCCAAGGACATTAACACGGGCCGTGAAACTTTGCATGGATCGTCTAGGGTCCCGTGAGGGCTTTTGTGTTAGAATTTAAAGGAAATTGGGATGATCACTTACCTCTCATTGAGTTTGCCTATAATAATAGTTTTCATGCTA